>CABFVX010003490.1:38464-49170 GCA_902151425.1 Timema shepardi | reverse complement strand
ATACACATATGTGAGAATTGAATTACTTTATAGTAGAGATGGGCCACTCTAATCCACCGAATCCTGACAAATATTCTAGATGCGAGGATTTGGTGTTCAATTCTTTCACTTCATAAACAAAGCATAATATTTTGAATTAAAAATTACATAGTTAGGCCTACGCATACATATTGTATATCGATTGTTTGTTTAAAATAGATTCGTGTAATCTGATCACTTAGTAAGTGCTATCGAGTTTCAAAAATCAAAAAACAACTTACTAATTCATAATTTGTTTTTAAATGTATTTTTAAGAGTTTATTATTTAAAAAAATATGTTATTGAGGTAATTGTAAAAATATTCAAACTTAGTCCTGCTTAATAAAATGGGAATGAACATATTGCAAGAGTTTTAAATATAATGTGTTCTCAGAAATCGATATATTGCAAGAATCGAATATATTTTTTGTTTTCTATGCAAAGATAGATAATAGATATAAAAGAAAGTAACAACAAAACATACTTATATTGAGTTCACTATTTCCACTGTATGTTTAGTTGTTAATCATGCTGTTTTAGTCTTTATTAAAAAAATCTGTATTTTTATTTTTGCTTTCTTATTAAAATAAATTATCCTTCACTGATGATTAAAGTTGTTCAAAAGATAACTAAGCCTAATCTGTTTAGTTCACGTGTTTTTTTTAGAAACTTGACTCATGCTAACAACCCTTTTAAAAATAACTAAAATACAATCAAATTTTGATTGATTTGATTTTAAACAATAATATGAGTAGATTGTTTAATTTTGGCTGGATTTTAACCTGTATTTTGCTATGAGTAGTTGGGGTTGATTAAAATTGAAAACATGATTGAAATAAATCTTAATTTACAGTTTAGGCATATATTGTTTAATATAGGTCTATTTGTAAATCATTAAAATTTCTAACAATTTGCTAGGATTAGGATTCGAGAAATAGTGGATTCGACCCATCTCTACATTATAGGAAGAAGAAACTAAAAAGAGCGTCTTACTACAATATTAAACTATACTAATGTAAGGTGATCTTTTAATACCTCAATGTGATCTAACAGAAAAACCAACTTAGATCACACTTGCCAATAGTCCATTGCTTTAGGCCAAAATTTTTCAACACCGTTGTGTGGAATAATTTCAGAATGTATATATTTAATAATAGTGTTGAATTAAATTTTTATTTTATGTTTGTAATATACAGTGACAGGAAAAGCTGGAGATTGACTCTGGAAAACATAGAAAAATCAGGGAATTTTAAAATTTATTTTGGCTGAACACCCTGTATTTGCTAAATCATAGTTCATACAAGACTAGGCTTGAAATGTCCACTTATCACACAGTCACAAAATGTTTTCTAATTAATATTCATTTTAAAAAAAAATATTTATTTCTTATAAGATTCTCATCCAGTAAAAATATTATGCATTAAGTACTATAGGTGTTGGTGCTCTTGACCATGACCAACTTGTTAGTTTTGTGATGGTGCAGTAACTCAGATCGTATCTGTCTCCTTGCAGGCGCATCTATCCAGGCTCCAGCTTGGTGCAGAACTGCAAGGTGACACAGAGACCATCTTGAGCAAGGCTATTCGCCTAATCCAGGCGTGTGTGGACGTGTTGAGCTCTAACGGATGGCTGTCTCCAGCTGTGGCTGCCATGGAACTGGCACAGATGGTCACCCAGGCCATGTGGAGCAAAGACTCCTACCTAAAGCAGCTGCCTCACTTTACTCCAGATATCATCAAGAGGTGCACAGAGAAGGTGAGTGCACTGTTTGGTTTGCAGTCATTTTACTCTCTTAGCTGTAGCCAAGTAGTTATCAGACCTGAGATGTTTGGGTTTGACTATCTTCTCTGAGGATAGCACACTAAATACTCTGTAGTAATAACAATGTTGTATACAGCATCCAAATAATTTATGTCAATTTGGAAAATTAGAAAAATTCCAGAATATTTGTCATTTGGTGTAAATTTATAAAGGCTTGATTTAAATATAAGTAAGAAAATTTGATGATTATTTACATGTACAATATTGCATGATTTTTGAACTACCTTAAAACAAGTCGACAAAACATACAAAATAGTACGATATAGCAAAAAAATATGTCATGCCGAGACACCAAAATTTCACGAGACAGGTTTTTACGAACTTTTACTCGGAACATTAAAATTACTATCAAAACACATTTTTATACCATTGTAGCATTTTTGAAGTAAAAATACACTCGCGAAATAAAACAAAATATATTCACAAAATTGACCTTTTATTTTGACCTTTAAAAGTGAATTATCCTGCATTTTTGTTGATTTAAGTGCGAATTCACACTAGCGGCGTTGTTGTTATTTACCTTAATCCCAAAATAGCCTGAAATAGAGAGCAACAACCGTTCTACTAGTATAAAGGAATTTCTAAACAAAAACCTAAATCAAAATTATTAGTAAGAGAAGTAGTTTCAGATCAAAATCGTGGCCATAGACAAATATTTAAAGAAGTAGAAGAAAATGACACCATAGTTAAACTATATTTATTTTTTTAATCTTAATGTATTTGGTCTTCCATCTTACATCACTATTAAGTAATATTATTTTTTGAGTGTGGTGATTTAATGTTATTTGAAAAATTATTTAATAAAATAATAGGTGGATGAAAATTTAAAATGTCTAAAGCCATATGTACTTTTGAAATAGAGCTCAAATATTCAAAAGGTAGCTATTACATATTATTTGCACGTTGACTGGCTTAGAAATTTGGAAATAGAGCTTTCTTTGTAATTTGGTGATTGGAATGTTTGTGTGATACTAAAAATTTATAAGTTTTTTATCTGGTAAAAATAATTTGGTACAAGCTAGTTTGTTGTCTACCGTATATGCACAGTCTTTATTGTGTTTAAGGCATATAATTTAAAAAAATATATAAACTAGTTTGTAATAAATAGGCCTTCATTATAAACATTGTAATTAAATAGTAATAAAATACTATATAAGGTTTTTTTAATTGATGTTATTTAAATACTTGTGTTTATAGTAGGCCAGGAATAGTCGAAAACATAAAATCTTTTAGCTGTGGTTTTTCTATATATTGCAATGTATATTATAGTTTATTTGCTGTTATTTTCAGCCTCCTGATCCCTTTCTCCTAAGATTTTTTCTAATTTGTATATCAAAATACAAATGTATTTAATAAAATACAATAATTCACCACAAATCATAATTTAACCTTTGATTCAACGATTTTTCTCTTTTGCCAAAATACACCAGCTCTTTATTTAATGAAATCCAATTGTTCTATTTACCACAAATCATGATCAAGCCTTTTATTTACAGACTTTTTATACCAAAATACAATGTTTTATTTACAAAAAATCATGGTCTATAGTCATGCCCAATAACTACCACTTTAAAAAAAGCTCCTCATTTCCATACCATTAATTGTTTTTATATATATATATATATTGAAATTTTAAAATTTTCATTGTAACTACATATTAATCCCTGGTCAATAGAAGTTGTTTTTGTACATTATCGTTTATGTCAATTTATCTTAACATAGTACACAGCAATTACTGGTACTCTCACTATGGAAATCCTATTTTCAATTTTTGAGTTATTTTGTTATATTTGGAAGCAGTTACAGAAAACCATCTTTCCTGTATCTTCTCCCAAACATAACAATAAAAATAAATAATATTTAATAGTCAGTGGGGCGGAAATTGATTTAATACTACCTTGGGCACAAAATGACTTGCAACACTGAAGGAAATGGCTTTATTGTGTTCTGACTCAATCATACTTGTAGCCACCTAATAAGCCACATTCCAGAGTGGAAGCAAAGTCCTTTTTTAATTTTTATCCTTTTACTGGTTATTGGGAAATGTCGCCCATGCGCAGGCTATAGTTTCTAATGTGGGTTGTATTCATCCTAGTTAGTAGAAATGCTTAACTTTATTTACTTTACATTCATTACTCTTTCTAGCCTGGATCAGTTTTTTTATTCAAGCCATATATTTTCCACTACCGGCCTGTCATATTTTCTTCATATGCCTTATACTCTGATTTAATACTAAGATAGCATACCTTCCAACTTTTATAATTTTTCCATAAAATGTACAAAAATAGCTTTATTTTACAATTTTATGAACAAATCATATTTTTTTATGAAGTTTTAAATACTTTAGATATGGTTTTGTGCACTGTGAAGATGTATCTCAATTATTGTAATGTATATAGTATTGATACATCAATAGGGATTTTATGGCCATTGATATAGCTGCATGTGCGTGTATATCGATATTATGTGTTGAGATGAATTTCATCAGTTAGCTTGTATTCATTTGTCTATGGTTTGCAGTCAAGATGGCCATGTTAAACAGAATTAATATATAGTTGGAATAAATTAAAAAAGTTTTGGTGTTGTGGTATAGCATGTGCGCACTGTAATGTTTCATATTTAACACGCATGTTATTTATTTTGTTTGTCCAATTGTTTTAATTTTTATCAGTTTATATTTTGTGCCGCACAAATTGTGAAGTGTTTATTAGATTAGCATGTTCTTGTTTGATAGTTTGACTATAAGGACCACAATCTTTTAAAATGAATACTAAGAAAACTGTATCATACACAAGCAGTCTCAAAAGAGATTTGCTTATTGTACGTTTTTCCATTTTGATAATAACATATCACATAGCGGGAGAACTGACATAACGGTTCATGTTAAAGGTGTGAAATATGTGACAAATGTGAAATGACAGGAAGAGACCCAGAAAATATCAAGTTTTTTTTGTCAAATCTCCTCAAAAGTTTTCTTAATTCTGATTTCCAAAAATTTTCTTGTATGGGATAGGCACAACATCCAGTCCTTGGCCATTAAATTCATCACTGTGAAAGGTTAAATTCACATTTTACCAATGATAAATTTTTGTTATGATCGATCACCAGTTCATAGAGGATGGGAGCACACGCACATATTCAAATAATACAAGCGATGTTTACTTTTCTATAACTAACTAGTTTAATAATATGGAATATAAAATATACAATTATCTATTGAAGACTATACTTGATACATAGTATCTGTTAGTAGGTAAACTACCTTAGCTCCACTCTCTTCTTGAATTATACAGAGTTCTTAAGTTTGACAACATCCTCTGATGAAATATTGGACACAACTGTCCTTCTAGTCAGTCAATTTGTCCTTGCATGAACTCTGGGTCGTGAACCGGCCATTCATCCCCAACTGGAATTTACATGATCAGTACAGAAGCCAATATCTCAAGACTAAGAATGTATTCGTAGGCTAGGTGGCCATCCTAAATTGCAACTATTCCTAGTTTCAATTATGCAATCCTGTAGCTGCACATTCTTAATTTTAAATGTACACTCTGTTTACCTGTTGGTCTCTTTTTGGCTCCCAACATTTTAATAAATTTTTCGCCATGCCGAGAATAGAACCCGGAATCCTTTGCTCAATAGACAGACACAATACCGGCTGAGCTAAGATGTCAGATTCTTGTAAACTATACCTGGCTCGTGTAATAATTAATTATTAGAGATTGACAAAATTGAGTCTAGATTACATTACCACTATATAAATCAACATTCTCGTGTTTAAAAAAGATTAATGATCAGAGACATGCAAAAGGTGAGGCTATCTTTAGGGTAAAAGTAATGTTATTCTTCTCAAAAAGCGATGATATTTTAAGTTGAAAGCAATATTATTTATGTAAATATGAGTCAAATTAGTATTTGTTAGAAGTAAGTGGTATAAAACTGTCTAAATTTTTCGTTCGTATTGTGTATTTAACTATTTATTAACATATTTGGAGAAAAACCCACTATAAATAAGCATAAAACATTTCACACTTAATAATATCAAACTTTATATTATATCCATCAATATTATTACCTTCGAGTCTTATGATTAGCAATATCGAAATAATCGACTATCAACACACTTAGACCAACTAATAAAAACAAAGAAACATGTCATCACAAAAGACTAAACTACTATCAAATACAGAGAAGGGAATACAAATTAAAATGATATAATTTTGCCAAACATGACCGCCTGTAGCAAGGTCCATATATATTAATGTCCTTACTTGGACCTAGCGTGAAATCTTTTTGTAAACAAAGAATCAATCTATCGAAATTTAGGATAGTAATGAGTAAAAGTAGAAATCTTGATTTTTAATGCTAACCTTAGATTAAAAAATAGCTTAAATGTATTGAAAACACTCATTTTTCCTGTGATCCATGTATACCTATAAAATAAATCAAAGTGAATACTATTCGTATAAATGGCAGCCCTAGTATAGTGCTATCACTAGTGTTACCGCATTGAAAATTATATTTCATGATGGGGTATTTGCTAAATTACAAAGAAGTTGTGTTTATTTAAAAAAAAAAAGCTTAAACATTTCTTCATACAATCATACATGTAAAATTAAATTAAATGAGAAGTTTATTAGCTTCTATCAAGACCTAGCCCAACTATCCTTTCATGTTGGCTTTCTTTTCTCCTATATTATGAATATTTTTTATTGTTATTATTATAGTGTGGATTCACATTCAATTAAGTGCTAAAATAATTATATAAGGTTTGGCTGTTAGGTTTTCTCTGTGATTATGTCGAGCCAAACTAATTGTAATAGTTAAAGAAAAAAGGATTCAAAATCTGAAGGGGAAAAAAGGAAATATTAAAAAAAAATTAATTCCTAACCTTTTTTTATTACTATTATTAAGTTCTACTCCTAAAAAATTTAAATAGCCCATTTCTATTTCACTCAAACTTGGTCAAGACACCTTACTCAAGTACTCAATTTTCAGGGCGTGGAGACGGTGTTTGACATCATGGAGCTAGAGGATGAGGACCGCTCCAAGCTTCTACAGCTGACAGATGCACAAATGGCAGACGTAGCCAGGTTCTGCAATCGCTACCCCAACATCGAGATGAGCTACGAGGTCCAGGACAAGGACAGAATCCACACAGGATCCTCTGTCAATGTGGTGGTACAGTTAGAGAGGGAGGATGAGGTCACTGGTCCGGTCATAGCACCCTTCTACCCACAGGTATTGCTTCCAAAGATAAAGTATTTATTATAGTATAAGTATTTATAATATTTAGGAATGAGTATTTATTTTATCAATCAGGCTGATGTCAACCATTCAACTTTTTTTTTTTAACATTTAATATATGATAGCAATATATTAGTAATAAAAAAAACTAAAAGATTTGTTCATTAATTTACTGGAAATTTTGGTAATTCAATACCTACATCATGTACACTGTGTTTGCCCTGAAACGTAGCAAGCTTACCTTTATATAAACAGAAGCAAAATACTTGGAACAAATGTGTTAATTATATTTGTCACACTGTTTATCTCACTTTTTTTTATCAATTTCCAAATTTTATATAATTTAGAGAAGAATCGATTGTTCACATTAATGTTGAGGACTAACACAGATGATCAAAAAATATCAATTTTTCTGAATATGGCTATCAATATTATTTAATCTTATTTTCACTCTTTGAGACCATATTATACACGAAAGAAGGTCAAAAAAGTTATAGGAACAAGCACAATATAATTTTCACAACGAAAAGAGCACAATTCAAACTATACACTGCTGCCAATGGTCACAATGTAATGGTGGTCTCAGAATTACTCAACCAAGGTTTTGTTCTATCAACACTCTTCTGGCGATATTAAAACTTTGTTCCCGACATTAAAAATATATAAAATATATACTACAATTTGATTTCAGGAATACTTCATATATTCAAATTGTAATACGAGCCTTACTGACATATATATATCTTTTCCAGTTTCTCAGAAAGTCGATTTCACAGACACAAACGAGTTTAAATATTATAATTTGTTTACTATATTATGCACATAGTATTAATCTTGGATGTAATCTTGCTTTATTTTGCAATTAAGTACTCATATATATATATAATGTTATGTTTTCAGAAAAGGGAGGAGGGCTGGTGGGTGGTGATTGGTGACCCCAAGAGCAATTCCTTGCTTTCCATCAAGAGGCTCACGCTGCAACAGAAGGCCAAGGTCAAGCTAGACTTTGTCGCTCCCAGCCCAGGTATGGCAACAATTAAGCTCAGAGGAGGACTTAGACTGTATGTTAATTTCAACTAGATCTAGTTATGACAAAGACCTGAAGAGTTAATTGAACAATGGCATACCACCCAGCTCTCTTCTAGGAGACTAAGGTGTGGATGTCATAGTCAATTTATGCTTTTGAAGATGAACATGGAGATACGTTGTACCCCCACCTATTTAATGTGTAGTGCCAAACCTACCTTATTTTGGGACTAGTTAATGTGAACCCGTTTCCAAAGGCAAGTAGGGGCCGATCCAGTGGCCTCCCCCTCCCCCCTCCACACATACATACCTTCCCTAAAGAAATTTTATCTAGTATTAACAAGAATAGTTAAAAAATTAAACCAATTAAATCTATGCTATAGTCACTACTAGTTGTACTGTCATGTAATATCTCACTAGCCAGTTGCTTTTCATGTCAATTACTATCAATAATTGATGTATATTTCATAAAATTAACATAGAACATAAATAAACAATTGACTACCTTTTTTATTGCAAACAAATGTTAGTTTAAAAGGGAATTAGGTGGATTCAAATTTTATCTGATTCAAATAGTTTCCAATCTCTAATGATTAAAAATTAAGAGGGATAGCCAGCACACCTACCTTAGTGATACTGGAGTATAAATTGCTTAAATAAAACACTAAAAAACCAACGCTTTCAATGTCACAGGCAGCTTAATGAGGTCAAGAGTAGACTTATGGTTTTATTCAAACAATTTCTACACCGTTGTTACTAAGGTAAGTGAGCTGGCCTTACCTCTTAATTTTAAACATGATTTAGCCTATTGCTCTATTCTAAATAACCTTATCAGCTATATTTATATCATAATAATTGTTGTGTTCCGATAACTAGCTTGATTTTAAATAAATGAGAAATGCTGGGAGAGGGTAGAAGAACATATTTCTAATCAATAATATATTTAGCAGAATACGTGAGCTTAGTTGTTAAAAGATCTTCATCGCATGTATATTTCTTTAGTTTTAATTTGTAAAGCATGAGTTTTATTTTTTTGTGTGCATTCATTACATGTTTTTTGTAGTTTTTTTTAATTCTTTAGATTTTTCGGGTCTTTTTTGGTCAACTTTATGTTATCAAAATCTGGGTCCTGTTTGTTACATAAAACATTACAGAAACGTTGTAAAGTATTGTAATGCAAGTGATATTAGAAGATTCCAACCAACCCTAAAAATATGGTTGGGCTACACTTTGATAGAAATAACTAAATTTCTCTCTTCATACTTGGGTCTTTTCTCATTTCCATTATTCATTAAACGTTAAACTAAATCTGGAAATTTAGGAAACATCCCTTTTATATTAGAATATCAACATAAAAACATAAAGAAAAGGAAAGCTACATTTGTAAAGCTTGAGAGCAACAAACTTTGAATATTCCCAGATAACAGGTGTCCTGATTTGGTTGTCAATAGTTACCGATTACTAAAAGGTTGCAATATTCATATTTTTATTTTATGTGTCAACATGTATGTCCTAAGTTGGGTAAATGTTAGATTTTTCCTATTTAAGAAGCCGGGAAGATATTTTATCCTAAAAGAGATGAGGCTACTGGGATGTGGAGGAGGTTACATAATGATGAGCTACATACTCAGTACTCATCACAAGATATTGCTAGGAAATATTGTAGCTTACAGTGGTTAGGGCATGCAGCGCGAATGAAAACCATTAGGAAGACCTAGACGCAGATAGGAGGATAACATTAGACTGGACCTGAATGAAATGGGGTGTAGTGATCTGGACTGGATAGAATTAGCTCAAGTTAGGGATAGGTGGCATACTTTTGTAAGTGCGGCAATGAGTTTTCAAGTTGCTGGTACCGTAGAGTAAGTAATAAAAAATAGCCGATGTTGTGATTTCATACATTTATCACAAGCCAATTTTCTCAACTTTGGAAGGAGGCTCATAAGTTCACAAACAGAACACATAACATAGTAATTCTTGGGATTTGTCAGGCTCCGTTTTCAGCAGAAGACAGAACACCAAGGCTGTAGCCAGCCAATAATTTCAGGGGGGGTTTGGTGGACACATCCCCCAATTGCCAGGAGGCTAGGAAAAATTATAAATACCAAACAGATCTAGAAGCTCTCTAAAGTTTTTTTATGCTAACATAACCCGCTAACTGCGGAAGGCAAGGACAAATTCTAAATATTAAACAGCTATAGAAGCTCTCTGAAGTGTTTTTTATGGCAACATAACACCCTAACTGCCGAAGGCCAGGAAAAATTATAAATATTAAACAAACACCTTTAGAAGTTATCTGAAGTGTTTTTTATGGTAACATAACCCCCTAACTGGCGAAGGCTAGAAAAAACTATGAATATTAAACATCCTTAGAAGCTATATTAAGTGTTTTTATGGTAACATAACCCCTTAACTGCCCAAGGCTAGAAAAAATTATAAATATTGCACAACCCTAGAAGCTATCTGAAGTGTTTTTATGTTAACACCACCCCTTAATTTGTACTTGTACCCTAATTTTGATATTGTTTGAACCATAAATAAATCCATATATATAATTTGTTAAGAAAATTGTTTTTGTGTGGAAGGGGGGGGGG
>CABFVX010003490.1:0-38386 GCA_902151425.1 Timema shepardi | reverse complement strand
AGGGGGGGGGGGGCTGTTCAAACACACACACACACACAAAAAACCAACTACAGCCTTGGAGAACACACTGCTGAATTTCACAAAAATATAGTGATACGTATTAAATATGAATTTTTGGGTTTACAATTTGGGAGTAAGGTGGCCTTTGTTTTTTGTCTTCTTCTCATTGTTTATAAAAAAAATTAAGCCATTTTGCACTAATTTTACCTTTGTTTACTAGCTTTTTTTGTATGTTTTTAATGTCGATGCCCTTTGTTGGCAGGTCACCATACATACACATTATACTTCATGAGCGATGCTTATCTGGGCTGTGATCAGGAGTACAAGTTCTCTATCAATGTTGGTGACTTTGAGTCGGCAGAGAGCGACAGTGACAGTGGTAGTAACTAGAGGTCACTCTATTTTTCCACAGCCAGTTGCCTCAGTGCGTATATATTGGACAGAGTGTAAATAAGGGGAGAAAGAATTTATTTGTAGTTTTTCATTCATAGAAAATGTTGATCCAATAATCTGTCAATAAAATCTTGAGCTGTCTATAAACATTTTTAAAAACCTATCATAGTTTTTTTTAGTGATTTTATACATGAAATAAGGTACAGCAAAGAGGGATGGAGAAAAACCTGCGTTGAGCCATTGAGCGATAACAACCAGTTTGCTTCAAGAGGCTCTTTTTCCTATGACAGCAGTGTAAAGTCTGAACTGTGTTTCTATTTCCATTGAAAAAGAAAAATGGTATTTTATACTTTTATTTGTTCCTATCCATCTTTCCTGTACCTTTTTCCGTGGATAAAATAATGAACCTTAAAGGAGAGAAGAGGTTTTCTTTGAGAATTATTTTAATTATTATTGGAATTGTATTATTTTGGAAAGTTAATGTCTTATACCGGTTTTTCTGAATTATTCAAATAATAATTCATTGTATACATCTGTGTATTTAATTCTCATTATATATGAATAAATTGTTTTAATTTTTTATGTATCAAAGCATTCTTAAAAGTAATTGAATTACTTCTATGCTTCCCACAGTTTTCTTTCTCGTCAAGCTCTCAATTTATGAAGTGTTTGTGTAAATGTGTTCTTTAAAATGGGTTAAGGGAAGTTATGCCTAAAAACCAGAGACGGGTCAAATCCTTTATTGAATCTTTAAAAATGTGCAATTTTTTTAAAATTAAATTAAATTGTTTAAGGCTAGGTGCCATTGACAAATGATATTTTATTGGTAATTTATATTATGTCATAAACAAGACAGAATAAAATATTTTTATATTAAATTATGTTGCTACCCACCTCCACTAAGAGAAGGATAGAGTTGAAGTATCTAGAAAAAAAGACCAATAGAGACCAAGAAAGAGTTTGGAGGAGCAGATGACCGAAAGTGTTCAAGTGAGAGGAGAAACATGGAAACAATTAAAGAAGGAAAGAAAAAGTAAGATGGATGCCCTTTACTAAACTTACCTGGCCACTGGCTGGAAACGGTTAATGATTATCATGAATAATATGACCTACGCACTATACCAAAACACGTAAATGAAATTTGCATTAATCGTGAGTTGGCTCTACAATACATTTAGATAAATTTTAAACTGCTCTTTTAAAAGATTTCATGCTATGACACACTATGTAAACCGTGTATCACTCATTATAATGTCTTCTTTGTTCATTGTTGGAATTTTAAAAAATAAATGTCTTGTGCTAATTTTTGTACAAAACAAAATAATATTTAAATACCTAGCTAAACGGTTATTATTTTAACTTGAACAGAAATAAAGATTAAAAAGGTCGATATGGTGTAAGTTTGTGAAATTTACAGGGATTTTTTTTACTAATTTTTATTAATTTTAAATATATTTGCTTTTTATTGCCTTAATATGATATAATTAGTATTACAATTACATTGCTGATCAAAGTTAACATGATTTTATTATGACTGCCAGACAATAAAATGAATGTTTTGAAACTATAGTAAATTATTTTGAGTTAAAATCAAACGGTGAAGGCAAAAGTTGTTAAGACATTTTTTTACTACCATTTTATCTCTTTAACATGGTGGCTACAGATGGGGGAAACCTGGAAAAGTCAGGGAATTTTTGAATGACAGGGAAAACAGAAATGTCAGGGAATTTAACTTAAAATAAGGAAAAGTCAGGGAATTAAAAAATATGTCTAAAATATCCCATTAATTTTGCAACTAAACACTATAACAAAAGTTAATACCTAACTAAAATAACATTTTAATTTTTAAAATAATAGATAAAACTGTTTACGTTTAGTAGATACAAACTTTATTTTAATATATGATCAATAATGAATCAAACAAGTCATCATCCACCATTAAAACAGGAAAAAAGTAGTCAGGGTAAATTGATAAATGTTGCCTGGAAAACCTGGAAAAGTCAGGGAATTTTGTAAAATATGTTTTGTAGCCACCCTGTTTGAGTAAAATCTCATTTCGCTTTTTGGGGTAGAGATTTTTATAACTCAACTTTCTAAAAAATGAAACAAAAAACAAGAGAAAGGGGTAATTCCTATAGAGTAATAGGACTTGTGGAAGAAAAATGACATATTTGTTCCTCTTGCATACATATTTATCTCTGTGTGTCCTATCATTCCTACAAATTTCTCTTTTACTCTTTTTGGAAGTTGTGTTGCGCATTTTACCCTCCCTCCAGATGAGTTCCGATAAAATGAAACCATAGTCCTAGGATTAGCTGGTAACAATCTGTTTTATCCTACCCTCTCTCTTCACTACCGCCTATGTACTACCACACCCTCCATAACTTGTGGGAGTTATAGATTATATACTTGTTAAATTACTATGGTAAACCCTTCTTTTCACCATTCTAGTGTCCATCCTTTAGACTGACTACCTTTTCACCACTATTCTATAAATTAGCGGGAAGGGGAAGTGAGCTCACACTTTGATATTATTGGCAGTGTGTCAGCTTGCTTGAACCATTTGGATATCTCCTCTCCACAGATGATGGCAAGGTCAATGTTTGTTTCATGTTCATACCAGTATACTGTTGATCGGTTTCCTTTCTTTTTACTAATGCTCTACCCTCAGATTCCCTAGACCCATTCACATTTCAATTTGTCAAATTTGTTGTGTTTCCACCCTCTCTCCATGCTATTGTTCATGTTCTTTTCTATTTCCCTAGGGTTTATTCACTTAAGAGAAATTTCAAGTTCAGTGCATTCTTTCTCACTGTACAGGCAATAGCCCTTTGTTCTTATTTTCCTTCTCTGGCCTATCTGCTTGAGAAGCAAAGTTGAATGTTTTTCTTTCCTCTCTCCAGGCTACTGTCTCATGTTCTTTTCTCCTCTCCTTGGATCTATTTGAATAAGTATATACCAAGTTTGTTGGGGAAAATTGGCTTTCCATCCTTCTCTCCATACCAATACCAATCCCTTTCTTCAGCAAACCTAAAATATTAACTTAGTAGCAAAAAGATTATTATGATTTTAGCAAGGAGATGATTTCCCAGTATAAGGTGGAGTTTGAATCCTCAAGTGAGGTAAGTCAGTGAATTAGTTTTCCACTATGCTTGCATTTTATAACTGATTCAGAAATATATATATTTATATATAAAAATGGCAGAGAGTATTGAAATTCACATAAGGTCGGTCAGTAAGTCAGTTTTCTTCCACAACTACAATGCTCAATACATTTAAAAAATATATTGTTACAAGAAAGAGAAAGATAGTGTTGATTCTTAGGCACCGAGACAAGACATACTATATATGCAGGTTAACACCATACGTTTTCTAACTTGCAATTTTACAGAATTTAAAAAATATATTTTTACAAAAATAATATGTTGTAATGCAGGGCGGGGGGGATTTCGGGGGTTCAACCCCACTCCCCAAATTTCATGAACAAAGTTCATCTGGCTTTATTTATGGTTCAAACCATATCAAACTTAGGGGCTGTGTTACTATAAAAAAAACACTTCATTTAACTTCTAGAGGTGTTTAATATTTATAATTTGTTTTAGACTCCATCAATTTGGGGATGTATCCACCAACCCTCTCCCCCACCCCCTCCCTGAAACTATTGGCTGGTTACGGCCTTTGAAACTGCTTATGTATTTTACTTTTCCACTATAAATGTATGTAAACAAAGATAAAAATTATTGTCTTAATTTTGTTGCTAGCAGAAATGATTTCAACTGATGTCAGCATATGGTTTTAAAAGTGTACTACTGTTATACTCTCTCACATCGGTTGTGTTATTGCTATTCAGATGAAACAACTTTAATGAAAATACCTGAAAGTTTTTATTGTGTGAATGAAAATACCTGAAAGTTTTTATTGTGTGTTGTCTAAATGATTTATGCTGAATAACTTTGTCGAATTACTATAGATCAATTTCACTTTGATAATATTAAATATGTTAAAAATTAGAATATTTTATTTGAAGTTAATTTTAGACTAAGTGACGTTTGATTTAATACATTTTTTTTTTTAGAAAAAACATCTTTGGGTCTCACTGACTCTTAAGTTTATTTTAGGCTAAATAAATGGAGTATCACTGTTTAGGCCAGGCAATTCTAGACCTACCTATGACTGCATCCTCCGTGGTATGAGGTCTACAATAGACCAATATGAGCCTTGAAATAATGGTGGCCCTAAATGTGTTACATTTACCTTTAACACCACCTGTCTGATTCATTAGATGACCTATTGCTATAATGTTAATTGGGTGTCAATAATAAACGCCTATTAAATTAGTCAATTTATAATTAAAACATCCTGTTGAGATAATCAAACTGTAACCAAGACCTCCCAAGTTTGTTTTTTTATCACCTCATCTTACCACTTGTTCAGGCTATACACATGTATTAATTACGCTAATGAATTAGTCATTAGAAAGGTTGAATTTAGAGGAAATGTGCCCTCATATGTATGTAGTAAAAGTAAAACCATTTAGGAAAATCCACCCTGAGTACGCCCAAACAGGATTTGAACCTCTATCTCCCTGTCATTGGCAGTCTAGTCGATTGCGAGCATGATGCCTCAGACTATGCAGCCACCCAAGCAAGTGCTAATTTTTTTTTAACTAAGCAAATTGGAGGTAAAGACAATTACAAAGAATATTAAAGAAGTCAATTTGAGTTTAAGATATACCTGTTGTAGTCATACAATGGTCTAAACAGGCCCATTGAAGTAGTCAGGTGTGAACAAGACACACTTATTAATGTAATAAAATAGGGTTCGATACACACACACAAAGTATATTTACAGCAGTTATTTTGTAAATCCTAATCACATAAACAGTAAAAGACCATTTTTTTTTTAAAAAAAAGTGTGCAAAACCACATATTTTGTGGAAAAAAAAGTTCTTGTTCATTATGTTATGCTTGAAATATTTCAATAATTATAATCATATTTTCCCAAATGTGGGGCCTGCTAAGGCTTATCTTGTCTTAGGCTGGTTGTGGGTAGTAGAGAAGAGATAGGAAAATAATATGGATAGTGCTTGTGGCCAGAAGAGCAGGCACCAAGTTACTGACTGCTTGGAGCTAGTAGGGGGGAGGGGGGGTGGGGGGGCAAGAGAGAGGCAGACGTTGCATGTTTGGAAGGGGAGAGATGCAGTAGGGCTGACACTATTGATGTTTTTACAAGATGAGGCATGAAAAAAGAATCCTTCAAATAACGAGCATTAAGAAGTGTTAGAATTTATAAAAATAATGTTTACAATGGATTTAAGGCTATATCCTCTAATTATAAAACTGCTGTTGTGCATTGACAATTCTTATTGCCTTGTTCATTGTGTTGCGAGTTGAAAAAGGTTAAAAATCACTGCATAAGGGGGATAAAAGTATGGACGGCACAATGTAAATTAAATGTACCCACATTTGAAATAAGGTATAGTGGGAATTGGGAACCTATTTAGAAAAAAGCCCCCTCAGTCCAGCTAGCATGGATTTTCACCCTGACCTGCATGTTATGGTAGTAAATCAAACTAGACAAACTTGATGCCCTAGTCATTGTCTCCAGTGATGAGGTTGGGAGACCTAATACCTACCTTGAGGTCGAAAATAAGAGAATTAAGTCTCGAAGGATATTCGGACCAAGGCCAGCCGCCTATTCTGTTCCCTAGGACCTTAGTTCATCCCGCAGGTCGGCCGAGAAGGGTAATAGTACACCACCAGGGTCTGTAAGTCGAGTGGTGGAGGAGGGCGCACGTGGCGTGACCTGCGACACACTCCTGTTCCTTTGTTCGACGTTGTAGGAGGCGGAAGGACACTTGCCCTTTGACGTCATCAAACGAGTGCTGGGTGCGTTTTGGATTACCTGCGCTTAAAGCTTACTAGCGCCATCACTGTCTTCCCCTTTGCTAAGTTAAGGCTACCATTTGACCGCGATTTTCAGAGACATTCTATGAAATAAGATAAATATCCCAAGGTGATTTTATCCCCAATTTGTTAAATGAATTAACACAATTGGAAATTTAGATTGATCCGATTAATATAACATTATGTTAGTCAAGCAAGTTACTAAAAAGAAAATCTACTACATGGCTTGGACAAGCGCAAGAAAATTAACTTTGGCGATTTTTCGCCTGGGTACAATTTGTATATTATATGATATGTATAGTCCATTATGTGTAAATGTATTATATCATTCACGTCTTACTACCTGTTCGGACTATACCCTATACTGTGTGTATTTAATTGCACAAGTTGAAAAGGGATGGGGAGTCTCGAATTGACAGAAAACGTACCTACATTTTCGTGGATGTATTGTGAGAAACTATTTAGTAAAAACTACCCTCGATACAGCAGGCTGGGATTTGAAACCCAACCTCCGTGTCGTCAACTAGATGATCTTGACATCTAGTACGTATGCCCAACGGAACTGATATTGTTTCACGTATAAATCTACATAGCTCACGCGCTGGAAGTTCAACAAATTATTAATTTGATATTTTATTTAAGATTCTTCCAAAGTGACGTGGAAACTTACTTTTCTTTAGAAATCAATTAGAAGCTTGCCTTCCTAATTTGTAGCGCCCTCAGTAGTTCATTTCTTTAGCTCACGCCTTTGATACATATACAAGTTTAGAATATAAACTTTTCTCCAAACAAATCTATTTCTTTTTAAATAGTTACAACATTGATGGCAATTGGTTCTCAGCTTTCCAGAAAGTGATCAAAAGAGCACTATTTTCTTGAAACTTAAAATTAATAGAAATAACTTCGTAATATTAGCTGGCCATAAGTAACAGTGGCATTGTTTCTAAGTAGATGACCTCACAGACCCATAATATACTCTGCCTTGAAAAAACGAGTGATATACGACATTGGACACACAATAAAATCTGGTTAGCTCCGTGACAGAGCGTTGATTTACTAGATCAAAGGTCCAAAGTTCGATTTCCGTGTCCAAGAGTCATTTTAAAATAATAGACTACATATTTTTCAATGGAACATAGTTTGTACTTAATTTTTTACTATATTGATAACGGTTTTAAATAACGTTCTCAATAAGAAGAAGGGGGGCGGCGGGGGTTACACCATAAAATCTATGTTAAATCAGAATTTAATAAACAAACCCGCCTCGATGGTTGCTTGGTCTAAGATGCGACTCTTACAATAGATTATACTGCCGATGATGGGGAAATTGAGGTTCGAATCTTGGTCGGATGTACTGAAGGTGTTTTTTTTTTAATCCTCTCTTTCTCTCCATCCAAATGCGAGCACATTTACTCTAGATATAGCCTTCCTAAGCCCTAAATTATTATTAGCACCGCGTCTTACTACCCGNATTATTATTATTAGCACCGCGTCTTACTACCCGTTCGGGTTATACGCACTTACGCTAGTGTGTAATGGTAGGGTGATTGTGAGATGGAATGGAGGATCTATAGTTTAACGTGGGATCCGAACCACGGTGGAGGCCTGGCATTCCCCCCATTCACAATTTATGATTAATACACGTCTTGTCAGAGGTAAAGGAAGGGTTTGGTAATCAGATAAATCTGTGCCAGGACTAAGGACTGAACACCGGACCCCAGCACAGAATTCCGACACCTTACCCCTAGACCACCAGGTTACCCTAAGCCCTAAAACTGTTAGCGTAGTATATACACGTACAAACTAAACGTGTAGTAAGACGGGGTGGCTAAAATATATATATATATATATATATATATATATATATATATATATATTTAATGTTATACTAAAATATCGATATATGTGGGCTTAATTTAATAAACAATGTATTCCGGCTGCTAAAACGTGCCTTTATTGTCGTTTTGCTCGGTCTTAATATTGCAAGAAGAATGTTCCTATGCAAAGTTCTATGTGCATGCGCAAATAAAGACGAGACTGCGAAGTGTGGTAATTGTAAGATGAGACCAGAGGTCACACTGGCTCCTTGTCATGCTCTGTTGATCCAGACGCCTGCAAGACAGGGTTGACATTGTTTCAGGAGCAAGTAGCACCGCCAACACACAGGGTCACACCTCTTTCACCTATGACACCCAACTGCCTAAAGCTTGGTTCGTGATCAAACCACCCCTCGGATAGCGCGCATCTTATAGTAGGATTATGATAGGAAGAACCGTCCGTATCTCACAACTATCAGCTCTGTGAACATCAGACTTCTATCCCCATGTTCTAGTCGTTATTGCAGTTTTAACATTTCTCTTTGGATTTCAAGTTAAAATATAATTTCCCTTGGATCTTAAGTTGACATATTTTTACTTTCTCGCTATCTTACAGGTAGAGAAAGTATTGTGATCGTCAAAAAAATCGAACTCTTGATTTTGATGATTCTCGACGTTTCATAACCCCCCCAACCGCCTCCACGCCCCGAACCCTAAAAAGTTGTTTTTGAATTGCAGTCTGTCTGTGTGTCTGTTTAAACTTAAAATCAAGAGTAGTTTAATAAAGGGTGAAAAGAGGTAAAATCGATTTAATCAAAATCAGCTCAAATGATTTTGATTAAAATTCGTATCTAGGTGTTGATTAAGATTATAAATAAACTGGCTTTTTTCATTTTACCATGAAAATGAATTTTAGGGTACTTTACAGAAGCATAAACTTCCATAACTATTTGAGATAATAAATAACTTATCATTGCAAAATTGTAGTACTATTAAAAATAAAAGACTTTTATATGAAATATTTTTTTTTATAAAACCAACAGTTTCTGAGATATTGCCAAATATATTAATACAATTTTGTGAGCTTTAGTTGTAAAGAGATACTATTTAAGTTTTAACGCAATAACTCTCCAATGCCATAGACTATAGAGTAATTAAATATAAGTAAGTATCTAAAAAAGTTTATGTTGTTTTTCCTTAAACCTCTTAGGAGAAATGTTTGTACAACAATGATCTATCGTCATTTTAGACTCAATAGTAGATATTTACATTTTTTATTGGTCAAAATTTATAAATGAGAAATTTAATAGTAATGCGATAGCATGAAGACTTTCAACACCTAATAAAATGTCGAAAACTTTAACCAGAAGTTGAAATTTTAATACGAATTGTTGACCCTTGTGTACCCAATATTAATATTTTCTTATCGGTCCAAACATACAAATGAGGACATTAATTCTTTAAAAATAAAATTGTAAAATGTAAAACCGGGACTAAAAAAATTGTTTTTGATAAATATACTGCAGTTTATTCTTGGATTTGCTAGTGTACATTATTTAGTTTAATATGTATTACAAGTTTTAAGTAAATATCTCGATTTTTAAACAATAGAGCGAGAAAGTCCGTGCGGAGTTCCGTACCATTTATTTACTTGGTGATAAACTTAATCAGAAAACAAATTAATACTTAATAACCTAATATATTCAATATTAGCCTACGTCAGGGGTTGGTAACAGGCAGATTGCGATTGATGGGTCGATCGCGTAATAAAACTACATCGTCACGAAGAGGCAGGTTTATATTCCACTTTGGTACAGCTTATAAGATAGGGTCATAACGTAATCTGTCAAGGTAAGCCTGATACCTTTCAGGATAAACTGAGTGTACGTTTTAGTTATTTTATGTATTTTCTATAAGGGCAGTGGCATAAGTTTTGGAGGAAATATTGAATTGAAGGAATAAATATTAACTGTGTAGAAAAAAAGAATTAAAATTAGAGTGGAGAAACGAAGTGTGATTGCGGGACCTTTGATAAATGTAAAAGTATATCGTGGTCCAAAATGGTTACCGGCCCCTGGCCTACATTATATTCAAAGATAATAACCTTGGTTAACGTATTTAAAACGTCAGTCTCACAATATATGTCAGTTTTAAAAAAACGCTATTGGTGCCCGATTGAATGTTTAGAATTATAAAATTAAAATCACTGGAGATAGCTAATAGACGACATATTGAAACAAATAGCCAGATTTAAAAACTATGTAAGTACAATCGTTCGATCGTTGAACCTATGTTCAAAGAATGACCGTCCCACATTCCTTTAAAATTGGTCCACGCATTTGACAGTTATCGTGGAACAAAGATCCGGACAGACAAAAGAAATGCCACATGGTCAAGTTAAAACAGAACCTCGCTTCGCCCCATCAATTATTACAAGACTTGTTATTTCTACTTTCTTATATTCATGCGTCAAGTAGTGTAATTGTTGTCATTGTTGATATACAGTACCAAATACCTATAAACTAATACTAACATTATAGTAAAATGTTATCATTGTTGATCGCAAAAAAAAGTATGTACTGTCTTTTTTAAAGGCTCCTTCTTATTAGAATCCTTCTAAAGTCAGGTAATAAAGCTCGTGTGGTAAGTGAAGGCGTCATTCGAGGAACACCTACCCTGTTGTGTAGTGGTCAGTGCACCTGTCTACGAACCCAGAGGTCTCGGGTTTCGATTCCCAGATGGTACCTTGAGTATTTTTCCCGAAAGGGGGAACTAACCCAACGGTCACCAGGGTTTGATTATGTTATGTTAAGATCTTCATTTGTTTCACCCCGTCATATTTCCTTTCATCAGCCCCTCGACTCACCGGTACATGAAAAGATCCTCCACGTAATGGATGTACGATTAGTACATTCGGGCGACCCCTAAGCAACGGTGCATTAGTACTTGCTAATCTCTCCACAAACTGGGCTACGAGTGATATAGTCCAGACACTTCATAATAATATTATTATTATTATTATTATTATTATTATTATAATTATTGGAGGAATAATGTAATTGAGGCCAATAAAACTATTTTACTATTTTGAAAAAAAAATCGATAAATCATTATTTTAAAATAAGAATAAAAGTGACTAATACATAAAGCCGAACTTTTATGCTCTTTCTGATTCGAGCGTATTTGTGATATCGCGCTAAGGAAAACAAAATAAGTACCTAGTAAATGAAATATTGAATGCGTAACCATGAGCCAATAAAATAAGTATATGCAGTGTATATTGCAGCTACATCAGGAGAAGTTTAATAATAGTTTCGGCGTGGGTCCGTAACACTGTCCTGCTGATAAATGTACAGTACTACTCTCACAAAAATGGAAATTAATATTGGTGAAATAAAATTGCCACGCACTGCTTTACTTAATTATAAATAGGGGCGCCTAGTTTAAACCTGATTTGTTCAAAATTGAATAAGAAACGAAGTTTATATCTGTACAAAATTTCGATAGTTTTGTATTATTAAATATATTTCCTGCTGTGGTCCAATAAAAAAAAACTATCTTGTTTAAGGAAAGGTGGATATTTTGTTTCTAACCGTTTCCTTTTATCCCATTACTACAACATTTACTGTGGAATATCGTTGAAAGTAACCTAATTTCACCTTGCCATGGATTTATTTCAAAACTTAAAACGTTGGATTTTTAGTACTCTAGACTTAAATAAATTTTGTTATCGTTCATCTCTATTTTTCAATTTTACGTAAAGAAACATGTCTCAAGCTAAAAGAATGAAAAAAAAATCTTTCTACATAAAGCGAGATTTTTGCATATCTGCAATGCGTCTCTTCTCTCGGTCATACGCAAAAAATATATATATATTATTGTTTATCAGGGAGAGAAATATCGGGATTCGAACCTCCTCAAGTAAGTACTGAGACTGGTATATCCTAAATGGTTTGCAACTCTCCCTATATACAAATGCGGGTGCAATTTATATCAAATCAGTCCTCTTCATTTTCACTATATATATATATATATATATATATATAGAGAGAGAGAGGTAGATGTATAGATAGATACCAGACGGTTAGCTCACAGGGAACTCTATCTAGCCCACTCTATATTGCGGTGATTTCCATCCCGTCCTAGCTCGCAGTGAGTTCTTGTTCTAGCTCGTGATGACTTCCTCTTGTTCTAGCTCACAGTGAGTTGTTCTTGTTATAGCTTGTGGCTAGTTCCTTTTGTTCTAGCTCGTGGTGAGTTTTGTCCCATCCTAGCTCTTGATGAGTTCTACCACACCCTAGCTTGCGGTGAGCTCCACCACGTTTTAGCTCACAGGGAACTCTATCTATCCCAATCTATATTGTGATGATTTCCATCCCGTCCTAGTTCGTGGTGCGTTCCTTATCTTCTTAACTCCCAACGTCGAGGTTTTTAGGGAACTTTGCGTATAACCCGAACGGGTAGTAAGACGCGGTGCAAATAATAATAATAATTTAGGGAACTTAAAAAAAAAATTAAAGTATACTTTACTGTAGTGGTAGTTCACTGACTACTAACAATTTATGTATTTGATTTATAAAGACAAGACAGAGAGAATGAATCTTGAGAGAATGACACAGGAGTCTCCTGGTTAAAAGGGAGGAAAGCAGTACACGTCTCCCCAGGTGAGTATCAAGGCACGTTTCACACAATCGTTTATATTTATCTCCCAAGTTGGCTCAACCAGATGAGGAGGGTGTTGTTGGGAGGGGCCACAACGCCTACGTACAGCACCTCAGTGGTTGGGGTGTTACAATGAGACAACATTACTTCGGAAACTGCTTTGTCATCTCCTTTCCAGCTTGTTGAGCCCCACCTTTCAAACTTCTTAGTGACACATTTCAAGGGTGTTCAAACGAGGTCACCTTCAACCAAGATGAACACTTTTCAGAGGTATTTGTTTAACAATAATAATTATAGCCCATTCATATCAGAGAACAGAGTTCTAATGAATGAGCTACAGACTTCACTAACACAATATACCCTTTTATATGAATAGTAGCGCTTATATCAGTAAACAATAGACTCCTTTATATGAATAGTAGCGCTTATATCAGTAAACAATAGACTCCTTTATATGAATAAAAGTGCTTAAATCAGAAAACAAACGAGTGTTGTATTCCGTCCCAGCATCAACAGTAAATGCAGGTGTTCGAGTTATAATGTACAGTAAAGAGGTACTGTTGTAAGATATTACTATGATACAGTAATCATCAATTTTTTTTGGAAATTGCTATTGGCGATTTGTTTAAGTATATTGTCCAAAATGAGGCCGTGTGTTAAGAATGGTTTGTGAAAATATATATTTTTTTATATAAATCATCATTATAAACTGAGAAGAAAAAGCTAAGTTCAAAAGGGTCAGATAATCAGACTACAAAGTGTAAAGACCTAAGCTCAAAACCCATAAAGACTAAAGTGTCGCTGTTGAGAAATGAGATGCCAGTAAACTTATTATTAATAATTGTTTGTTACATTTCAGAATTTAGGAAGCATAGCCATCCCCAGAGTATGAATTAGGGCTTTTAAAAGGTACAACTATCCCCAGAGTATGGATTAGGGATTTTAAAAAGCACCAATATCCTCAGAGGAGTACGAATTAGGAATTTTAGGAAGCACTGCCATCCCCAGAGTCAGTATTAGGGGTGCCAGGAACTACAGCCATCCCAGAGTAAACCATCGTGGGCGTTGGTTGGAGCCACTGCCACCGCCATGACCTCTGTGTTTATCGTGCTGTTCGGTCTCTGTAACTGTAGTGGGGCATGCTTGGAGGCGCCTGGAAATCCAGTTTGAAGATCGCGAAGTCTCTTACTTTGTCCCTGGCAGCCTCATTTGCCACTGGCCATTCCCTTGTGAGAGCTATGTATATGAGCTTATTCTTGTGAAGAAAGATCTTCTTAGCCTGTACTAATGAGGAGTATGTCTAGGCGTGGCATTATCCAGATCTCTTCCGGGAGGAGTTTCTGATGGCTTGAAAACAAAGCTAGGGAAACCCGGAGTGCTGATGTTACGCAGTGGCGTATTCTTTGGGTATGCTACTCCTGCGCCGCATACCCATAATTATATGGACTAGTTTTTTCTTTTTAATTCAATGCTGTCTGTGCGAACTGTGTAAATACTGTTGTTTAGATTGTTAATAAATATATATGTAATGAATTATTAATTTTAAAACTAATATTGTTTCATATTCCAAGAATAATGTGTTTTAAGTAATTCTTCTTCCAAAAGGTTCTACTTAGCACATTAGGAAACCTAGGGTTTGCTACTTGAACACCGCGAGGCGAGATAGGGAAGCTCTAATGACCTTGCCCAGTGTGTAGGGTGTTGCAACACATTCCTTTCCACTCTCCCATAAGTAATTGGCCAATGAGCTCGGGGTTTTTACCTCCCAGGTCATGCTGTTCATGTGAAGCAAGCTAAGCATTGTGCCAACTATTGAAAAAAGATTCAATATCACAACGTTTATTTATTAAGCTAATTTAGTATAGTTTTAGTAAAAAACATAAGTATCTATAAAATTAATTTTAAAATAATAGTTAATATACGTAACAAGCTTTAAATTATACACTAATTAAATATATTGAGCTACGTTTAGGTATTCTAGTCACATGTATGTAACAAACACATCCAACCACTCTTTCAAATGTAGGCATTTCAGCACTGATAGAGTGGATTAGGGGAGGCGGGGCAGGGGAGGGGGGTGGCGAGGCTACTTTAACCGTTAGAGTACAGCATACCTATTATTTTTTCTCAGAATACGCCACCACTGTTACTTCTGCCTGCAGATATTGTGTTTCGGCTGGTCGTAGAGAAGTCCAGGCTTCAACTGATGTACGAATATCTAGGCACCCTTGAAACCCTCTCAAACTTCTGGCTTACAATGACCACAACAAATTGGTACCACACTAAGTTGAGAACAGTGCACTGCCAAAGGTTTACACCATATACCTAAATCCACTAGACATGGAAATAACCTTAAATGAGCTTATTGGGTGATGGGGAAGTTGGAAGCGCCTTCTAATGGAATGCTTTCTTGTGTTCTGGGGCACGTGTTAAGTTTGACTGTTCACAGTAGTACTTATAACACTTTTTGATTCCAAGTACTCACATTAGTATTTTGAGCACGTGCTAGATTTAGGGCTCTACAGTAGTGTATAAAACACGTGTTGGGGTAAAGTGTCCACAGTGATTTCTAGAACATGTGCTGTGTCATATTTACTGTCATGTCAAGACGATGTGTCGTGTTAATAGATATATCTATAGTGCGTATTATGTTCATAGATAATATATAGAGAACGTGTTGAGTTCACAATACTATCTAGAACAGAGTTATCGAGCCTCAGCTGGGATGTTGTATTCCATGCGGGATTGAGAGCAGTTACGTCCCTCCCTCTTGGAGAAGAACAAAGCTGGGTCGGAGGACATCACCTAAAAGATGGTTGCGCAACGGCTGAGGGTGGGTGGACTCCCAGTGTCGGTGGCAAACCTTCTCCAAAGTATATTTAAAGAGATTTTATTTGCAGATGCTGCGTTTCAATTGTACGATTTTGACAGTCTCGCTCTATTTCAAAAACTGGGTCGTTATTGCGTCTAGTTTTCCGTCGGCATTCTGTTAGTGCCAACATAGCACAATACCGTGCCAAAATAATTATATTGTGATTTAGCGTGCTCTTTCAGAACACAGGTTGTCGTACCACGACTTATAAAATAACTTACTCTGGGCCAACTCACAGTTTACTAAACATAGAACTGATTACTGTAATATTTGAGTAATATTTGTATCGTATCAATAAATTCATGTATTTATACCTATTTGCCAACTTTAGTAGACATATTATATCTACATGCATTTTATTTCTTTAAGTAACCTATATCCACACTGTAGGACTACTTTTAAGACATACATCCACTTAATCGATTACTTTAGTTTATTAGCAGTTCGTTTTACTATCTGTTCGGGTTATACGCATAATGTACTAACCACGCTAATGATATAGGGATGAGAAAGATTGAATTCTGAGGAAGTGTATCCGCATTTGCGTGGAGGAAGATCGTAAAACAATTTTGGAAAAAAAAACCTCAATACACCTGACTGGTATTTGAATCCTGATCTCCCTGTAATCGGCAGTCTAGTCTAACAAGATAGTGACGCCTCAGACCATGCGGCCTCCGAAAAAGATTTCGACTGCTTAAAAATGCACACATTCGCACTAATATGATTACGTCAACACACATTTATTGACATTCACTCGATTACTTCAATTATTTATCTCACTCGGTGGCGTGTATGTTTACTGATATAAGGGTCTAAGGTTTGATTCCTGGCATGTTAGAAAAATCTATCATTGGTGAATTGTTTGTTTACTCCTTCACAGTGATGAATTAACGGCCAGGGGCTGACTTTTGTATATGTTCTAAATTTAAATTGGTTTATAAGTCGTGCACTGATATAATCAGTTGGTTCAGAAGGTAGGTGCACGTTAAATACCTCAAATAGAAACAAAAAGAGAAATTACTTTAAAATGCATGTATCCCCACCCTTAGAGCAATTAGAAAGGAATGTATACACGTCATATGAATAATTCAAAAGAAATGGATCAAGCACACACTGTAACTTACATGTATTGATTCCCAATTGATTTCTTCAACAGACATGTGGTGACACCTTTTCGACTACTCTGTCAAAGAAGCATTGACATTCATTTGAATATTCCACCAAACATGTATTAACACTAATTTTAACATATTAACAGACGTGTAGTGGCACTGATTTGAATCTACTACCACACATGTATTGACACTCATTTGAATATTCCACCAAACATGTATTAACACTAATTTTAACATATTAACAGACGTGTAGGGGCACTGATTTGAACATACTATCAGACATGTATTGACACTCATTTGAATATTCAAACAGACATGTATTAACACTAATTTTAACATATTAACAGACGTGTAGTGGCACTGATTTGAATCTACTACCAGACATGTATTGACACTCATTTGAATATTCAACCAAACATGTATTAACACTAATTTTAATATATTAACAGACGTGTAGTGGCACTGATTTGAACATACTATCAGACATGTATTGACACTAATTTGAATATTCCAACAGACATATATCGACACTGATTTGAATATTCCAACATACATGTATCGACACTGATTTGAATATTCCAACAGACATGTATCGACTCCCACTAAACCCCACAAGGTACACAATGGTCGACTCTAAAACATTTTTTAATCCAGTAGACCTACAAATGAAGTTGATACCATCTGTATAGTCTTTATGATCTCCTTCGCCAAGGTTTATTTGCTGGTTAACTTAAATTATCCTCTCAAGTATTAAACAAGCATTAATAGAACTAACGCAACCTCATTTTATTATTAGTCATAAAATCCGGCCCTGTAAATATCGTTAAATTATTATTGTTACGCAAAGGTCATTATTGAGAAAAAATATATCTGTGAATGAGAAATGGTGATTCAACGGCTTAGGAAGATATCCGTTTGAATCCCGTGTTAAAAAGCTACTTCATATGTTCATACGCCAAATCATCTGACTTGTAACTTACACTTAAGACAAAAGTATGAATGCCGATAAAATAATAAAGTCGGTAAGTAATTTCATACTGTCAATTTTGAGAGCAAATACAGATGTTCCAACACACTTTGTTATGCACGTGTACAAAGGCATCAGTCTCGTACAGTCGGGATTATCGGCGAAGTAGATGTCAGGGCTCAAATCTCAGCCGTATATACTGAGGCTGAGTTTTCTTAAATGGTTTCCTCTCTATATCCCTTTTTGTTGATTTTCATTCTCTCCAGATGAATTCACCCTCCTCGTTTTGTTAGCTTTGATTGATGGTCTAGTCTAGGGGTATTAAACCTTTTTTGTTCGCGTACTCCCGGATGTAATTTCTATTCAACTCTGAACCTCCAAAGGGATTGGTGCATAATGCAAGTCATACACACTCTATAATCTACATCTAGGATAAAGAGGTAAAGAGATAGAAAAATGGCGTTCCCAGATCTCTTGTCATTTCATCCGGGTCTCTTAATTTAACCCTAAATCTGGCCTGATTATTCGGTGTTTATCTTTAAATGATATAGTCCGACGCCTTAGCTCAGTCTGTAGCGTGCCTGCCTACTAAGCTAAGTGTCCCTGCTCGATTCCCGAAATGGCTGAAAATTTATCAATGATGAAATATGGGTTTACCCTTTCACATTGATAAATTAACGACTAGGGACTGGATGTTGTGCCTGTCCTAGCCTTAAGATAGATTATAAGGCATATGAAGCTAATACAGGCCTAGCAAGCCGGTAGTGGAAATTATATGACGAATAAAAAACTGACCAAGACCACAGGCTGGAAACGGTAATGGATGTAAAATATTTGTTGTATATATATATATATATATATATGTATCCTGTTTTATACATATATATACATTTAAAATCTTACGTCCCCCTTAAGATGTATTTTCGAACCCTATGTTGAATATCACTATTATAGTCCGACACCTTAGCGCAGGCAATAGACTAAATTAACTATACCAAGTTCGATTCCCGGTGTGACTGAAAACTGTATCCTCAGGGAAATTCTTGCTTTCCCTTTCAGTGATTAATTGACGGTTGTGTGGATTGGGTACTGAGTTTCTCTCTTTTAAACTTTGGTTAGTTTGCAAATAATTTACTGATGTAATTAGTCAGTTCAGAAAGAATAAGTTAAAAATACCCCTGATAAAATATTTTAATTAAAATGGAGGGTGTGATTTTTAATTGGCTCGATTGGCTAGCGACGCTCCAAGTACCTGCGCCAGTGGTTACGTGGGAAAGGCTTCATTCTCGTCTAGTATGGTAGGGTAATTAATATTTAAGATATCGTGACTATAATCAAGTGTACTGTCTTGTATAAGTAGTTTCCTCTTTTCCATCCACGCTAATGCAGGTACATTTCTTTTCAGTTCTATCTTTCTTATCTTGAACCTTTAATGTGAATATACGGAAGCCTTGAAGGGTAATAAGACGTTGAGCATTAAAAAAAATCTCCATATTTTGTGTTTTTGGATTTAGGGTACAAGCCTAGTGCACACACTTTCTTTATTTCCTACCTGGATGTAAACTGGGTCTCTCTTGTCACGAGTTAGTTACGCTAACCACTTAACCAAAACCTGCTGGTTACGGCCAGCTTGAACTGGATCCAAGGTATTTCTATTCGACGGCTGTAGGCTAATGATTTGCGATGGACTGCTGAGTTTTGTTTACAATATGGCCGCTTGATTTTTGCCAAGAATTCGCTATTGCCGCCCACAGATTCAGAAATACATTAGGAGCCAATAATAGTCCTTAGAGTTACTGAACCCACACTTTTATAACAGTTTTTCACACCCCGGTTGCAAGGCGCAGAATGGAAGGGAGGTATACACTTGTTGAGATCTAATACAACCTTTTTTTTTACCGTTCATTGCTTATTATTTTTAATTTGGGCTACCCGCATATTTTCACTAGTAAGGTTAAGGAAGAGGAAAGTTGAAGTAAGAGGAAGTGTTCATTTAGAAAAAATTGACGTCAAAATAACCATTCTAAGTTCGAACCCCAACCTTTCCATCACAGGCAAACCAGATAAGAAAAGTATGACGCCTTTTACAGCGTTACTGTTTTATAGAAATATTTTTGTACAGTAAGGATAACATATTCAAAAGTTTTTATAAGAAAAAACTATTTTGGTTTTGAAGTTAACACATTTAGTACAAATATTATTATTTACGACTTAATCTTAGGCAAACGAACGATGAGGGTAACTGGAAGGAACTACTCGTATTAAGGATGTATTACCCAAAATTAATAATATAATAATTATATATACATATATAATTATTATATTACTAATTATAAATATACATATATAATTATTATATTACTAATTATAAATATACATATATTAGTAGGTATTTTAAACCAAACTTGGATTTATGTATTAAATATAGATTAAATGTGTATTTTAAGCACAGTGTTTACTCAAAGTCTGAAATTTTGGCATCTAATGCAACAATTAAAAAAAAAATCATATTTGGAATGCTAGAAGTATTTGAGGAGGCTTATTAATTGAAATAAATATTATTTCAATGAACCATCAATTAATAGCGTAAAAAAATGCCAACTAAATAAAATATTCACTTAATTATTTTGTATACTTTAACGTGTGTAATAAATGGGGGAGGTAAATCAATTAATGCCGACTTATTTTAACTTTATAATGGTACTTTATCTACATTAATATTCAATCTGAAACTCATGAAGAATGATACAAGCTGAGGTGCTTCATATTTTCCCCCTAGATTTTGAAAATATATCTGATACAGCCCCGCAATACCCGAAACAGACCGGCCTGGTCTGAGTGAGCAGACAACTCATCCCTTCTCACTCCAAGTCACAATCTGTCTGTCCTTGAAACCATAAATCTGTCGCTAGTGGTTTTGGCATGTTTGTAAATCTTATCGCCCTAACCCATCTCCATATCTCTTTATTTAGGGATTGTTACCTGGCTCTACAGCGTTTTCAAGTCATTGTAGCAAGTGCGACGATTGTTGAAAGGATCTTTTTCTGTAATTGTATTTAATGTACTTAGGGATGTGTGAAGTGTAATAATAGTGAAAATAGTATTTTTATTATTTTAAATAATGGCCCCACATAAGTTTAAAGATAGCAGAAGATGTGTAAAAGGCAAAAGGAATAAGCACTCCAAGGCAATGAAACACCTTTACGAAGAAATTTGGAGAGCCCGAACCGCTAATAAGTAGTTTAAATGACTTCAAACATATATTATGTTATTGAAGTTAATTTTTTTTTTACAATTCTTTTGAAATCCAGAATCAAATCGGGAACCTCCATCATATCACATCAATATCTTATCATTGAGCTATCTAGGGCTGATCCTGTGTTAGGGTCATTTATCGCTCATATTTTAAGCGTTAGTCGGTAATAGATAATATGTAAAATCGTCGGCCATTTAATAACAATCCGAAACACACTCCATCATTGATCCAGGGTAGCCTTATGCTGCCGTTTGGACAATTTTTATTAATTTTAAATGGTTTCTTGGATATAATCTATAGTACATATGATCTATAATATAATAGCTATCAACGAGCCATGTCTTGCCACGCGTCTTTCACCAAATTTTCTTTTAAGTATGACTAATAGGTACTTCTTAGCATTGTACAAATACTGAATGGGTAGCTCAATTGTGAAGCTTTGGTGTGCCAATCACAAGGGTCCGGGTTCGATTACCATGACCACTACAATACTCATTTTACTACTATGTTGAGAAAAAATAAACTACGCCCTTGTTCCAAAATATTAATCTTTTGAACGGTTATAAAACTATTTAGGCCTTTATGAATTAAACTTTATCCATGCATAATTATTTCATCTCTTAATGGATCTATTCTCCATAGTATATTTTATGCTCCCAGATTTCAATTTTCAAGTTAAGATCAATTTAACTTAAAATTAACAGAATGTATTTTAAATAAATGAATAGTCTTAATTTATTTAGTGATAATGGCAAAGTAGATTGTAGTTAATCTTGTACCACGTGCACAAACACTGAAGACTTGACTTTAAAACCACTGAAATCTGAGTAAGTGGATGATTACTATATTTTTAGTGGAAAATGTGTTTTAAGTTCCTTTAAAATTACGTGTAGGTGTGTACAAATCAACACTATTAATGAATTCAGTACAAAATAATATGGCAATGACACGGCCTTGATTTGATAGGTTACTAATGTTTAAACTTTTCGTATATAAGATATATTATATAATATTTCATAGTAAAAGAAATATATTATCTAAATTATCAATTATTAATTTAATTTTTTTTAAAGTTTAGTTAAAAATTAAATGATTTTATCAATTATTGCGGGTGAAGCTGAGACGGATAAAAGCTAGCTTGCATATAAAATAACTGATCAATAGCTTGGACATATTTGGGGTCGTATTTGTTTTTAAAAGATAGAATTTTAAGTTTGATTTATAATTATTAAAAATGAACTAAAAACATTAAACCAATTTAATTGTAATGTGTATTTATACCAAAAATGTCATATTAAAAAAATATATAACTAGCTTTAGTGTTTTGAAACGTTTTGTGTCACTTGTAAACTTATTTAAAAAGTAAGTTTTTATGTTTTTACCATTGGTAAACATATTTATAGATAGCGTCCAAATAAGCATGCTGTTTAGAATATAAGTTAAGCACTTTCTTTCTATTTCCAAATATTTTGATTGTGCGGCTCGGCGGTGCTGTTTGCTCGTGACTATGAACGCTGAAGCACATTTGATTTGATACTAAAAAATGTCATGCGCATAGCAGCGACGTGCGATATTAAATTATTTGATTGTGGTACTAAACTATCTTACTAGCTCATATGTAAGGAGTGAACTGTAGAATATATATTCTATTTTTTTTAGTGTAGGTAGAATGAAAATTCACCACCTATACACCTGGCCGGGACTCGACCCCTGATCTCCCCCTCCCCTTTTACCCCTCCACAATCATAACACACACATAGGCCTACATTTTAAATCACTCTTTTTTTAGGTCCTTTCTCGTCAAATGTTTTTTCTAATGTATTTTCTCCCCTTTGTTCAGACGTAACGAATTAGTTTTATAACAACTATAAAAAACATAGTTTGTAGGTCCCAAGTTCAATTCCCGCGTCAAGATGTCATTTTTTTATTTAAATAATATGTATATGAGGCTATAACCATAATTAACAAATACTTTTATTCGACATCATGTAGATATAATGCTTTAGATACTTAACACCCCCCTCCCCCTTTTCCCTCCAATATATTAGTTCGGCATATCTGTATAACGCACACATAGTAAGTTTAATTAATATTTTTGTTAATTAAATTAGTGTGTTAATGATGAGCAATATCTAAAACAGAGGAAATGTACCCCTAGTTCTGTGGAGGGACAAAAGGAAACCATTCAGAAAGAAGCATCCTTTGTTTAACCATTCGTGATTTGAACTATGACCACCATTCATAGTTAAAATAAAATAATTTAGCTTAGTGTTTAAATCAAGTTAAGGTTAACTTTTAAAATGAACCGATGGTCTAGTTCGTCCCCTGGTGGTCTAGGGGTAAGGTGTCAGACTTCTGTACTGGGGGTTCGGGGTTCAATCCTCGGTCCCGGCACAGATTTGTGTGGATTGCCAGGACTCCACCGTTGTTCAGATTCCACGTTAAACTGTAGGTCCTTCATTTCATCTCACAATCACCCTACCATTACACATTAGCGTAAGTGCGAACGGTTAGTAGTACGTGGTGATAATAATAATAATAGCTCAGTCCCTAACTTACAGTTTTCATTCATAATAGCCAGAGAAGTCTGTCTACCTGCTAATCCCTCTCCCCCCCCCCCTTCTCTAACCTACACAAAACTTCAACCCAAGACTTTCCAGTCACTCCAGCGCTGACGAAGATAGGTTTTTTGGTTCCTAACGGGACGGACCGCTAGTATCCAATTTCACCTTTTCCTCAGCGACACAAACGCTATCTTACAGATTTTTCTCAACATTAGCTCTGTTCAACAACGTTAGCATGGAAATAAAATAGGAAAGATAGACCTGAATAAACCTGAACAGGATTTGAATCCCAGTCAGTGGTAACGAAAGGTTAATGCAAGTTTAACTTTTAAAAACCCCTCCAGTCATAATCCATTTTGATATTTTAGCTAGTTTATTTAATTAAATGTTAATGGCTCCAAAACATTTATTATTTCAAAATATGGTTATTATTAATTGGGATAGTTAGCGAACACATTATAATCGAATAGATGGACATATAATCAAGGCATTTCATGCACTGTAAAGAGTATAATCGTGCCACTTTTTTAGCACCGTGTCTTAATACCCGTATGGAAGTGTACCCGCATTTGCGTGGAGGGTTCAAGACCGTTTAAGAAAAACCACCCTCAATGCACCCGACCGTGATTGAACCACTATCTCTCCGTCTTCAGCAGTCTAATATATTGCGAAAGAAGCACCTTGAAAGCGTGCAGCTACCAAAGAGGATACATTGTTATTAAAATTAGCCAAGAGTTCAGGATTCTGTTCTCGGCACGGCTGAAACATGTACGGTACATTGTATAGCATGTAGAAATATATGTTTCCCCTTCAGTAGTGGTGTATCAACATACACCTCGGCAGTCAAGTCAAAGGCATGAGTAACGTCTTGTTTGGTTTGTCAGGGACGTAGAGGTTGTGGTTCAAATACCTGATGAGTGAACTGACGTGGTTTTTACTAAATATTCTCCCATTAGATGGACATTCCATTAAACTAACTCAAATCTCTTTCCTCCTCATTCTTAGCCCAGATGAGTTGTAAGCCACGCAGACGGAAGGACGGAAACAAATAATAAATAGGGGGCTCCAGGACTGTATATCATGTCTGGTATGTATTAGGTAGTCTATAAACCGTGTGCTGATAGAGTCATTTGGTTCATCAATACCCCTCATAAAATAAACCAGTGACCACCGGAGTGACTCAAACAAGTATTGTCAACTCGCCCTCAATGTTTATCCTATATAACCCACCATACTTTTAAGGAAGGCTGGTTGTCTACTATGGCGGGGATTTAATATTTGAATGCTGTTGCCGGAAACAATTCAAAGGATTATTTATGTGCTAGGTTTAATGATAATACTTAGCACCACATCTCACTACCCATTCGAGCTATACGCTTAAGTACTAATTATTCTAATAGGTTGGGAATTGGGAAGGTTGGATATACGCATTTTCGTGGAGGGGGAGTGTAAAACTATTAAAAAACTCAGTTCATCCGAGCGAGATTCGAATCTCAATCTTCCAGTCCTCGACAGTCTAGCTCAACATGAAACTAGCGCATTAGCTAACTACGCCACCGAAGGGGGTAGGTTGTATAACACTTTCAGTAGCGTGTGGGGCCCCCTGTCACACCCCCGAGGCTATCAATTAACCTACTTTCCACATCCGGTTAATTTACCGTTATTACCCCACCCACATCCATGTCAATTAAACTACTTTCCACGTGGTTGTGAGGATCACCTGTCACAGCCCCCAGGTTATTTTCCGTGAGCGAGAGTGTGTATTGTGATGTCCACATCTGGTTGATTTACCGTTATTCCCCCTCTCAAATCCTGGGGTTGTGTCATCCCCTATCCCCCGAGATCATTCCCCTCGACAGAGCCCACCACAGTGGCTCATGGGCTTAGCCCATTTGATTTTAATGTGTGCCCTAGGCCCCATTAATTTTTTATGTGTACCCCAAGGGTTTTGGATAGGGGATCATGCAGTCTCGGGCACTCCTCCCGTGACGTAATGGCATGGGGGTTCAAGCCATGGACATTGCTCGTCCCGGGGTCATAGTTAAACAGCCAGTGCTTGGGGCTCACGCCTCGGAATCCAAAGACTGAGAGCAGTGGAGCCTGATTACTAATTAGTGACCACAACCTTGGCACACAGATCCCCCTCCAAGTTTGGAGAGAGAATCTACGGTAACTTTCTGGTGCCCCAGGGCATTCAATACATGTTAAATACCGGCCAGCTCCGTAACATGGATCTTTGTGTCACGTGAGAGCTAAGGGTGATTAACGATGTAATTATTATCTACGATAAAAGGACTCCTATAGTAGGGTTTTGACCGGAAAGCGCAATTATGTCAAGATACACTTGACAACAAATTATGTGTGAATACGTCAAGTCTCGTGATCTGCAACAGTCACTTGACCATACATGTTTTGCCCATCTTAATTTTTTCTGTTGCATATTTGTTTATTCATTGTGGCATCTGGAAGGATATATTTTGTAATCGATATTGAAAATGGCCCTTAAGTTGAGTTTAGGGGGACTATTTTCGATATTGTTCAAGGGGGAACAACAATAATTAATATACCTTATATATGTGTTTCATTTGTTTACTATAGAAATCGATGAAATCGTTCATATACGAGTTGAGCTGGCGAAGGCCAAATCTCTTGTTGCCAGACGGGCGGAATACATAGTAATACTCGGCCATCACCCATCGCACGGAAGTCCCCCTTTGACTACATCGTCACGTCATATTGAGAAGACCATAAGACACATATACTGGTGCAAATGTTGCAACAAGGGTTCCAGTGGAAACAGTTCCGTCCAGAAAACCATCACAAGCTCCGGAGGAGCTAAGTCCGAGCTGCTTCCGAATGGAGGTTCAGCAGCCCCCTCCACTAGCATGGCTCTTAACAGGGGTGTCGTGCCCCCCCCCCTTCTACCAGTTATCGCAACAAGACCCCCTCCATAGATATGGGTCTGAACGGAGGTATGATGCATCTCCCTGGAAATGATGATGATGAAATACCTTACATAAATTTAATAACGCCAACATCAATATGGGATCAGCTTTGAATATATTGAGAACAAGTGTCATGAGGGTGTAACAAACTTAAATTTGAAAACATGTACGGTAGGCAAAAAACACACACACACACATATATATATATATATATATATATAATATTAAATCATGATGGTGTATTATTAGAACAACTTCATATCAAGTTAATTGGTAACAAATGTATTCATTAATGTCAAAAATGTACAATTTATACATATATGTTAATTTAAAGTTAATAACATTTGTAAGGTCAAATATTCAAACAATTATTAGATATTTGAAATAGAATTATATTTTAGAGGTAATTTTCTTCAATTACTTAGTTGTATACAAATTATTATTTGACATGGTTGAATGATAAAGCTGCCAGGTAAAATGCCCAAAGTGTAATGAAGATGTAACAAACATATATTTGAAAACATGTAAAACAAAACATATGTAATATTATACATTGAAAGTGTTAACAACTTGATGTATTGCTAGAACAGCTTTACAACTAGTTGTAAAGTTAATTGGTACCATATCAAATTATTGTCAAAATTGAATAATAAACACTTGCGGTGAAAAAGTTGTCTATTAGAGGGAGAAAATCTTTGGGGGTCTATAATGACAAAATATTCTTATATGTGTTAGTAACTCAATATTTAAATACTTAAACGGTTTGCAGGAAATATAGAAGCCGTCCATTTAATTTTCTATTATTTTGTTAGTGAATTTATTAAATAAACAAATGTATAGTCTCTTCGGCATTACAAATCTCTAATTTGAGTAAGTTATCCAATTTTATAAAAATATATTGTATGACGAGAATATTGAATATTTGAATAAGTTTTGTAAATTTTTAAATCCTTGAGATTTATGGGTTTTTCGGACTTTTTATCTCCTCCTCTTCCGTTGGTGGCGGGCACGCGAGTGACTTAGGCTGTGAGTACTCTGATGTCTGGTAGGCGGAAGACTCTTGCTGTGGGTACTCAAGTGACTCTGGGAATGGAGTCGGTGGCTGAGGCATCGTGAAGGGTTGTGGTGGGTGGTGTGGAGCTCAAAAGGTAGGTGCAGGCCTGGGCAAGACGGCCACCACGTCCCCTTTGCGGAAATTGTACACAGCACATGTCATATCACACAGGTAAGTCTCCTCGATTCTCTCTTATGGTAGTACTTCAATCGCTCTTATCGTGGGGCAGGTAGAGTCGCAGGACTTGATGTAGCCTCGCTCCTCTCTGTCGTGGTTCACTACTTTGTAAATTACATGTCTATCGCTCACGGCCACACTATTAATATTTTCTGTTGTCATATAGGCACACCCCGCAATCGTATGAACTACAAACGTTAAATCAATATATCCGGTTCTACGCATGGTGAGCGTACCTGACCGTTAAACGCGCTGGATGATTTGCTGAGTATTTAACCTGTCCACTGTGTATTTAAGTATTACACGACTTTAACTCTAGCACTGATGTTAAACTTGTTCTAACTGACGGTGAAGATGTGTTGCTTGATGTTGTTGTTAACTGCTCGATGTTGCTGCCCGTCTCTTAAACGCGTTCAAAGTTCACAATTGTAGGTGTTCCGAGTTTTACTCCGGCGCAGGTAAATATCTGTTTTTCCTTAATAAGATCACGGACGTCTTCATCCATTAGAGTACTGAAACGACAGGGTAAAAATACACTAAACTCGCCAACAAGATATGCTATTAGGCGTCTCCCAAACTTTGTATTGACCGCTTTTGGTTTATCCACCGAGTACTTTTGATTTACGATTATATCACACAATTTTATAGTCTGCATGGCGTCAACAATATTTACCAGCTGCTTTAACTTGTCATCATGATCCGCTCTACAGACGCTTATAAATAATCTACCAAGCAACCCCCCTATATATTCACCCCCGATCGACGCCGGATGTGGAAAGGGGGTCGGAGAAAATCACAGATGAGCCATTGATAGCCCATATTTTCCTGTTTGAGCATGTTTAGTCACTGATTAATGACCTGGGGCACCCGGATGTGAAAAGGGGGTCACAACGTCACACTGAACCAGTGCCAGGCAGTATTTTCCTGTTTGAATATGCTTAGACACCGAGTAATGACCTGGGGCACCCGGATGTGAAAGGGGGGTCACAACATCGCACTGAACCAGTGCCAGGCTGTATTTTCCTGTTTGAACATGTTTAGACACCGAGTAATGACCTGGCGCACCCGCATGTGAAAAGGGGGTCACAACACCGTATTGAACCAGTGCCAGCCAGTATTTTTTTGTTTGAACATGTTTAGTATAATCACCATCGAGTGAGGCCCCGGATGTGGAAATGGGGGTCAGAGTTAATCACAGGGAGACATTGCCAAAAGCTCACACTTGATATTTGATATTCGTCGAGAGAGGATGTTTCTCTATACGTCACGGTAGGAGTTCCCGACACTACGTTAAAATAAAATTACGATAAAATAAAATATGGAAGCTTACACAATTGAGAATTATGTTTAATAATTCTTAACACATGGTAACAATATAAGATTTTTGCAGATATTCTTTAACTTTATAATTGTAGCTAGTTAAATAATATTTATCATAGTAGTAATTTTAAATAAAACTAATACAAATGAAAGAAATAGTGTTTAAATATTGATGATATTATAAACAGTGGCATAAAAAATCTTGGGAAACCATAGTGTCAAAAAAAACCCAAATAAGATGAATAAAAACTATTAGCACAAGCCACAAAGTCACAAACCCACCATGGACCACACGTTCCCCCGCCAATAAATAAAAACTACCCGGATACATGGAGTACACATCCTGGGGCACACTAGGTCCGATTCCCAAGTCCGCTCCTCAGTCTGTGGATTCCGAGGGGTGAGCTCCAAACATTAGCTGTTTAACTATGGTCCCGGGACGGGCAATGTCCAGGGTTTGAACCCCCATGCCAGCACTTCACTGAAGGAGTGCCCGAGACTACACGCTCCCCTACCCAAAACCCTTGGGGCACACATTAAAATCAAATGGGCTAAGCCCATGAGCCACTATGGTGGTCTCTGTCGGGGGCATTGTTTCGGAGAAAGGGGGATGACACAACCCCAGGATTTGATAGGGAGAATAACGGTAAATTAACTTAATGTGGACATCACAATACACACTCTCGATCACGGAAAATAGCCTAGGGGCTGTGACAAGTGGTCCTCACAACCACAGGATGTGGGTGGGGTAATAACGGTAAATTAACCGAATGTGGAAAGTAGGTTAGTTGACAGCCTCGGAGGTGTGACAGGTGGTCTCACAAGCTACTCCTTTCTGTCAGAATTCGTTACTCATAATCTTAATACTTACCTTGAGTGTATTAACATATTTTATAACGGTCGCATATCATTTTAACCGCGTGATTCTTCTTCATACACTTTTTGTTATGGATTTCTAATAACTACTGATCCAAGTATCCCGTAGATTTACACTCATGAGGTAGGGATGAGAACGGCAGAATTTAGAGAAGTACACCCGCATTTTAGAATAGGGATATTAGGAAATATTAAAAAAAAAAATCAGCATACCGTTAGGGATGTGGTATTAAAATAAAAGTATCACCAACAGTAGGTAGTGGCATTGAAATTTTATCAGGGTAACATGTTTGTTTTTTAAATGTAGTAATCAAACATACAACTTTTGATTAGTATTGTAAAATTAACAGCGTGTCTGGACTATATCAATCTGTAGCTAAGTCTGTGGCAAGATTAAAGTAAGCATGCACCGTTGCCTAATGGACGTCTGAATGTACTAATCGCACATCCTTTTACGTGGAGGCTCTTTCCATGTCCCGATGAGATGAGGGAATGATTATTGTGAATTTAATTGTGTGGAGCCAATGAAGATTTTAAACCTAACTTAAACCTAACTTAAACCTAACTAACCTAACCCTGGTGATCATGGTGATTATTCCTTTTTCGAGAAAAATACCCCAGAAGCAGCCGAGAATTGAACCCGGAAACTTTAGCTCAGCACCCAGGGGTTCTGACCACTATACCTCGAAGCCGGTTAACTTTAGCATAAAATGAGATTTTCACTCATAAAAATCCTGCAAAGTATAATAACCTAGCCATATTATAATATTAATTATGTTAGAAGGTATAATGAATATTATATGTATTACTTACTATAGGGCCTACCAGCTTTGATCAAATATATTTGTTTTCAATATATTTGGCACCCTCCTTTAACCCTGAAAATTGGAGAACTTGTCTTGCTTAATTACATTTTGGTAAAACAAACTTTTTTTTAATTGGCCAATATCCTCCAGTGCAGTCACTGAGAAATAGGACTCTATTAATTCTTTAACCAAAAGCCTGTTCCTGGTTTTAGTTCAAGTCTTTGGAAAACAAACGCAAATCAACCAAAGGTTGTTTCTTTTTATAGCGTTTCGATATTTATGTGAGTACTCATGTCAGTAACATTATCGAAACGAAAGTATCGAGTAAAAATTACTAGTATCGAAAGGAAATTATCAATATTACTAAAGTATCGATACTTTTATTACATCCCTAACGGATGGGATCCAAACTACGACCTCCCCGTCATAGGCAAACCAGAGTAGATGGACCTGACATTTAGTCTCTTTAACCACCAAGAGAAAGAGGAGCTTAGGAAGGAGGAGGATTCAAATATTAGATGACTTGAAGGAAAGAAGAAAAATCTGGGTGCTGAAGGCGGATGCAGAGGCGGTCTTAAGTTCACTGACAAAAGGAATGGACCTACCGTAAGACAAAACACCTAATAATAACAAACACCCATGTGGGTTCCTTGATGTCTAATCTCACTTCAGTCCACCCTGCCATTGTTGGTGGATACTAAAGGCTCCTATGCAGGGTAGAACCTATATTACAGTGGGAGTAAGTTGATTACGTGAAGACTCAGACCTCAGACGCCATCTCCACTATCTTAGTTGGGAGATAGCAAGACACATCCAGCCACTGAGTGAGTAAACACATACACATATTTCATCACCGACACATTAGCTATCATAACCACAATACACATGGTATATTTCGCGATACAAACTATAAACACCCCCACTGGCAGCTACGTGGCCCAAGGTGTCAGGCTGAAAATAGACTGGATCGCCTTTAATGGGTATATTTGAATCTCAGACAAGTGCAAAAGTGGGTTATATTCTAAATGTAATTTATTTAATTGGTTTTCCCATCCTCTCTAAGCTAATGCTGATCTCATTTATCTGATTAACCTTCTTATACCTTCCCTATGCTGTGCTTGAACTTTTTTTTACAAAAAATTATGAATTTATAGAGTCGTAATTGTAGTAAAATCAATCAAGCGTTCATACGCTTATTTTTGTTTGTGAATATTCAATGGCCAATTACTTTTCATTATAGACATAAACTACTTTTTTTTTATGGCCGCGTGCACTGTCTTAATAGCTTCCATAGAGTCAACGGCTGACGTAAACTATACATAGATTGCGGATTCGTTATTTAACTTTAGTACGATAATCCTCAAAGTAACTTTCATTAAATAAGAAAAGCAAAATAAGATTTGTTTCGTAGGGTTCAAAAAATATATGAAAGAAATTAACAATTTCTAATCACGGCTTCCCCTTTGAATAGTTTTGAAATTTAAAATTTTGGGGCACATTATTGATGTATAATATTTCATTTTCTAAATATGTATATAACTAGGGTGTGTAGAGCTCCAGAAATCATTGTGGAAAGAAATCACCTCACATTTTAAATATATGGAAAATAAAATAACTAACATTGCACTAACCGGTGAGTACGCGGGCTAAGTTGTCAGTCTTGTATGGTCTTGTTTGCCGATGATTATGAGCCCAGTGTTATAATCCCCGCTAGATGTATAATGAGTGGGATTTTTTAAAATAGTTTCCCACCTTCCCCGAACGCATGTGCAGGTACATTACTTCTAAGCTCTACCATTTCTATACCTAATCTATAAGAATAATTAAATGCAAGTAGCCCGGTCGGGTAATACTTTTAGTCCTCAAGTGAAAATACGTGTTGCCCCTTAGTGCAAATATTACCACTCCCAAGCTTGAATACTTGTCACACTTTAGCACAAATACTTGCCACCTTCATCACCCCTAACCTCTGACAAGACATCTTGTGAATGTGAGGAATGCCAGGCCTCCACCATGGTTCGGATTCCACGTTAAACTGTAGGTCCTCCATTCCATCTCACAATCACCCTACCATTTCACATTAGCGTAAGTGCGTATAGCCCGAACGGGTAGTAAGACGCAGTGCTAATAATAATAATAATAATAATAATAATAATAATAATCCATCACCCCTAGCGCAAATATTGCCAACCCCAAGCTTAAACACTTGTTACCCTCTAGCGCAAATACTTGTCTCCCCTAGCGCAAATAATTCCTTCCCCTAATCTCAACTAATTGCCTCTCCAAAACTCAAAGACTTTTTCCACCCTCCTGACCAAGGCCCAAACAAGCTGATCCGTGACTCATGCATGGCCTGTGAAACAAGTGAACTACAACTGTTGACAGCTGTTGGCAGAAAGCTGTAATTAGTATTAACACGATTTTATGAGGGGTGGTACCTCGATTGGTTCGTCCAGCCATATCTCCCTATGAAAGGAAAATATAATAAATACAGTATCCCCATGACTTCTTTGGTGCTGACTGACAGTTCACAGCTGACTTCTGAAGCCAACATTTAGGTATATACCTACATTTTGACTATCAGAAGTGACAGCTGCTTAACACATGTTTTTTCAGATCATATGGTTCAGCGTAGGGATAAATAATTTGGTCTGGTAACTTTTCAAAGCCGTTATCTGTCAGCTGAGCTGTCACTCAGCACCAAAGAAGCCATGGGGCTACTGTATCTATTTAATACTATATGCCTATATGGTGTGAAACATTTACTGTTATTGAACACTTTCTTCATCGTAATGATGCTGTATCTTGACGTTTATGTTCCTTATAACTAAGAAATGTAAATATAGACTTAAGAAAGATGTAATATAATACAGAATTCTATTTACAACACTCCATACTAAAATTAACTATAAACATAACTAAAAAATAATAAACATTAAAAAATATAATCGCTAATATTCTGTATGCCCCTATGTCTGCCTGTATGTATCTAGGTCCACAACCGACATAGTTAGAGGAATTAATTCTAACTTGGCATTTAGAAGTTATATGATCATATCGATATTTTAGTCTTATTTATAAAAAATATTTAATTTACAAATTACGGATTTTTGAAAATTGCCCTCGCAAATTTGCTTAAAACAGATATATGATGAACTTAATATGATAAATACAACTGCTAACTTGTTCAAGAAAGAAAATATAATTTAACGGTAGTCTACTGATGACTTAAGTTTGAAAATATGAAATTTCTAAAAAAATTAACCAACAATTTTGGTCAAAATGTGTACCTAAAAAGTATTTCTTACTCCAACAATTTTGGTCAAAATGTGTACCTAAAAAGTATTTCTTACTATGACAATATTTTTTCTGTAGTAAACTTATTTAAAGGGAGTTTACTATTAATCGTATAGCTAGATGCCTGAATAGTAAATATGTTCTTTATCACCAACTGGAAATTAACTTGGTTTTACTATTCATGTGGGGCCGAATACTCCAACCACTCAGTCATACAAATTCTACTATATCTATGTATTGAGGAAGCACTCCCTCTGATTACAACGTACCCCCCTCCATTAGCTAGTAGTTATTTCCATTTTCTGACAAAGCACCCCTCCCACTTATCATACATAATACGTCCTATTTTCTGATGAGGCCCCTCTTTCATTCGCAATTAAGTATCCCCTACACTATCTTAGGAGTATACCTTTCATTTTCTGACAGGAGCCATTTGCTTGTGAAGTGCTCTTATTTTCTGTTGGAGTTTTCCTTTCATCAGCTTAAGACACACCCCTCCCATTTCTGACTAAACACCCCTTTCAAATCTAGCAAATTAGTAGTTAGTTTAAGATACTCCCCTTACATTTCCTGAAGAAGTTCCCCTTAAATAGTTTAAGAATATCCCTTATATTTTCTGATGAAGTTCCCTTTCATTAGATTGAAGGAAATTCGTTTCCATTTTTTGATAAAACACGATATTTATTCAATATTTAACAGTCAACTATGGTGGAGAAAAGTAGGACTAAACATGTAGCTCTATCGGGGCCTAGTTTCCTTTATCTACTACTTCACTAACGTTTTGGGGGTGCTTGCAAACTTTCACCTCTCAGGAATGAATTTAGACCAGCTACCCGGACGTTAAACCCCACTTACGATTGAAACGCTTGTCAGTAAACATAAATCCCTCCTTCGTGGAAAATGTGTAAACTTAATATTATTGTGAGTTGACGAAATAACAAGGGTCAAAACTTCATAAACATCCTGTTTGAATGTCTACATCAGAAGGGAAAGTGTTGTGTTTATGTTGCAGTAATCAAGTTACTTTTGTACACTCGCATTAAGTTTAAGGGTTTAAGCCTAGTATTACACTAATTACATTAATGGCCAACTGTATACTGTTTCTGAAAAATCCTAACAGCTATGTGGCTTCGTACAGCGTTTTTTTTAAGTCCATGGAATAATTAATCTCTTTTTTTAGCACCACGTCTTACTATCCTTTCCAGTTGGATTCATATGTACTAATTATGCTAATGGGGTAGGAACGAGATAGGTTAAATTTAAAGTAAGTGTAACCACACTTGCGAGAAGAGAGTGTAAAACTATTTAGGAATAAACCACCCTCAGTATATACCCAACTAGGATTCCAACCTAGATCTCCCCGTCATCGGCAGTCCACTCCATTGCAAGATGCGAGTATGGTTCCATAGACCATGCGACCACCAAAAAGGGTTTTTAACGACTTAATCTACGGGATAGGATGGGGGAATGAATTGTAAAACCCGCATTAGTGGGAACGTGGACTAAATTTCGGGTTCGTACAGTGTTTCTTGATAGTGATGGGGAGGTTAGGTTTCAAAATTTTATCGGGTGCATCTGAGGTCAGTTTTCCAAAATGATTTTTCACCCTCCCTCTGCACAAATTTAAGTACACTTTTTATTGTTTTTAGTTTACTTCCATAATTCCTACCTGATTTGCTTGATTTAAATCTGCGTAGCCCAGACGTAACGTTGCAAGTGATTGGGAAAACCACAGGAATATTTTTTTTATTAAAAAATCCTCAGTATACCCGTCCGGGATTAGAACATCGACTTTCTCATCATTAGCAATCCATTTTATTTAGAACCTGACGCATTATACAGCACTACCACTGTTGAGGGTAGCAGTGGATGTTTTCTGACACCTTAGCCAAGTCGGTTAGAGTCCCAGGATCAAATCCTGGAATTCCTTGGAATTTTCGGTGTCAGGCTCATCCTGTCTGGTTGGTTGGTGAAGGATATAAATCCAGCCAAATGTATTAGAAAATCTCACATTCTTTCCACGTGGATGTGGGTACACTTCCTCTAAATTTTACCCTCCTCAACTGTACCCCAATAGTGTAAATATGCTGGTAGCACATATAAATATTAAGATACGGAGTATGGCTGTAAAACAAAGAGCTTGGTAGGCATAAATGACATGGGAAGTGCATGCATGATATTAGTTATTTTATTTATTTCCAGGTCGGGTGAACTGGGGAGGGGGGTTTCCTAAATGGTTTTCCACTCTCCCTCCACGCAAATGCGGGTTCACTTCCTTTAATTCAACCTTCCCAATTCCTAATCCATTAGAGTAATTAGTACTTAAAGCGTATAACCCGAACGGGTAGTAAGACGCGGTGCTAAATATTATTATTATTATTATTATTATTTATTTCCAGATCCGTGAAGAGAGTTTGATCTTGTCGTAGATGGATTTTAGATACATTAAACATTTTATCTTTTGATTCTTTTCAAGTATGAACTTTTAGATAATATGTGAAGAGAGTTTGAACATGCTGTGGATTGTCTCTAGATCGGTTATAAGTGTTTTTATTTGCTATGTGTGAAATCAAAATTTGCGAAGAAAGCTTAAGCAAGACAAAGCTGAACTATAAAGTAGTGAAGAGAGTTTAAGCTAGCCATGGTAAAAGTCCATTTATGTCTTGTGATGGATGGGTAACTTTGTAAACTTAATGAGGACGAACTCTAAACTTTAGAAAAGTTAGAGCTTGTCGTGAACGTACACTATTTCTGAGTTCAAATCTTGAACTTGCCGTGGATGGGACTTAAACATCTTTAAATAGAGCAAGCCATAGTCTACTTGCTGCATGGTAGAGCACTGAAAGGGATTGAAGACATTTATAAAACCCACATTATTTAAGAAGTTGTTTGATATTTTTAAATATAATTTTCAATATATGTAGGCGAAAACTATACACATATTTCTGACCACTTAAGTTTAAATTTTGAATTTAGAGTTTTAAAAAAAATCAACAACGCAATACGGTAAAATTTGTACTTTTTAGATTAAAGCAAAACGTTAGAAATAGATATCAATCCGCTATAAATTAAAGCCATGTTTCGATAGGGTCACTATAGAACATTTTATAATAATGTGAAATGGTTTTATAGGATTTTATTTAATCTATTACATAATTTTAAAACAATTTTTCTTTATAAATATATCCGGGATTTCTAAGAGTCTTCAACGCTTATGCTCTCCCATGTAGCACCCTTAATGGGGGATTTCTTTGTTTATAATCAATGATTTCGATTATATATAATATTTGAAGCTAAAGGGAAAATGTTAAATTTTGGATTTTGTTACTGAGCAATAGCTCTACCATAATATTCATCAAAATAATAACATCAGAGCCAGATAAATACACCCACCAAATTTGATTTAATAATACAGGCGAAGCTTAAATCAGGCTAATTTCAAGTTTAAAAAAAGACGGTTAAAGTAAAGTGGTTTTTCGAATGAACACTTTGTTGATGTATTCTTAGATACCTTATCTAGTAGTGTAAAGAGGTAAGGCCAGTTTTTTAAATAACAAAGACCATTGATTTACGTAAGAACTTATACACTATGTTTCCTAATAAGCCATTGTATATTTCTTATGTAAACTGTACACTGTTCTTATGTACACCTCACTGTACACTATTTACTATTTTATGCGTTATGCATGAATACAAACCCAGTCTAATAGATCTGTGAGGAGAGTTTATTAAATTTGTCGAGGATGGAATTGAGATGTAGCATTGTAACGGATCATGGCCAAGTCTATATCTAGACATGTAAATGTTGTAACATTATTATTGAGAGGAGTTGTGTTGTTTACCAGACGCCATGACACTGTCGTGCTTCCTCGTGCGAGGCGATGGCCTTGGTCAAGGTCAGAAACTTTGACATCAGACCTTTAATTTAGCAAGGTCACTATCGTGAAGATCTTTCAATTATATTGATTGGGGAGAGAGGAGGGGAGAGGGTGATATTACAGAATATCCTCCAACTATCAGAGACAAGCTGAAAAGGGTGAATAATGTTAGGAATAGCTATCAGGGTACTAAACCAATAAAGCTAGTTACAGTAGCCTCATGGCTTCTTTGGTGCTGACTGACAGCTTTGAAAATTTACCAGACAAAATTATGTATCCCTACGCCGAGCCATATGATCTGCAACAACAGTTGTTTAGCAGCTGTCACTTCTGACAGTCAAAACTTAGGTATATTGTAATAATTCGGTATAAGAAAGCGCCGCTCTTTGGGCGTCAATAATAATAATAATATGTGATCAATCACCCTACTTCGGGTGTCGATTGATACACAACGGATTAATTCCCAGATAAAAGATGATGT
>CABFVX010003489.1:73328-84666 GCA_902151425.1 Timema shepardi | reverse complement strand
CCACCCCTAATTTCCACATTCCAGTTACAGAGGTGGGTACGCTCACTGCACTCGCAAAATAGTCACTACATCTATCCGTTACATTAGCTAACTACGCCAACGAGGTGGGTTGTTAAGTTGTTAATAATAATGTTACTAATCAAATCAACTAAATAAAACACAGCTATGAGTATGATAGACATCAGATGATGGTCATTTCAAAGTACAGGTAAATAATATAATTTCAATGAAAATTTAAACCTTAAATTTGATTAATATCTGTTATATTAAAAGAGAAAATATTTAAAAAATAAAATAAAAACCACTTTAGAAACCAAAATATGTAGTTGTACAATTTTTTACATCTAATTTATTTTTTGTCACCACGACTTACTACCCATTTGCGTTATACGAATATGCACTAATTACGCTAATGTGTTAGGGATGAAAATTTGAATTTAAAGGAAAAGTATCTGCATTTTCATGGAGGGAGAGTGGAAATCCATTTAGGAAAATACATCGTGAGTACACCTGGCTGGGATTTAAACACCGGTCTCCCCATCATCGGCAGACCATTAAATTATAAGAGTAACGCCTTAAACCATTAGACCACTGAAGCGAGTTTCGGTAAACTAATTTTGATAAATTCAACGTCCGAATACAAAAGCTAACTGAAATAGGTAAAGTCAAAATGTAACTTTAAATGTATTTTAAGTTCATCGTTAAAGGAATAAAATATACAAAGCGCAGCGTGACTAACAGTGTCTAAGTTTAGACGAGGGGTGTAGAAATAAAGTTCCAAAAGGGATTCGAATTGATGGTGAGAGGGAAAAGGGGTAAGGTGGAGTTAGTTCACCGGAAGGGAATAAACTTTTCAAGGTGTGAGCAAAAGTTTTACTTCCCCTTGTCATTTCAATGCTATCCAAAATGATACAATACACTCGATTAAATAAATATTAATCAATGTTTTAATTTATTATACAGCAAAATTTCTTCACCTTTCAAGTAGAAGAAAAATTATATTTATTTTAGCAATTATTTTGTTTACATATATTTTAAAACGAGATTAAATTCTAAATATTTTGTAAAACGTCTAATAAGACAACTAATTAATAGACCAAAATACTAAGAACATACGTTATCAATACAAGTTGGCTCTTATTATATAAATAACATTTCATATTCCAGTTTTTTGTTACCTGTTTGAGCTATCTAAATATGTATACTAAATACGTGGGGATGGGGAAGGTATATTTTAGAGGAAGTGTACCCCTATTTGCATAGAAGGAGAGTGTAAAATAATATGTGAATTAAACGTCAGAACATATACATCACCCAGTAAACCTGACAATATTAAACTGGTGTTTTATCCAAGTGACAAAACTTATGGGTTGTTTCTAAATTAATATTGATAGGTCCATTAAAATGGTTTTATTGCTTTTTTTTTTTACATTTAATCTTATATTTTATGTACGTTAATTTTATGAACCAAAACTAGAATTATAAAAAGAATTTTTATAAAACTGACAACATTGACACTGTATACCACGGAATTGTTTATGTAACGTGCTTGTTTTTACGGTTGCTTACAGTGAATCTTGAATCTCAAATAAACTTTAAAAATGTATTATTAGCAGCTACATTTGAAAAAGACTACGTTATTTCAATTGAACTATCTATAATATTAATCGCTCTAATTGAATGAAGGTATACATTATTACGATACACAACAACATTAAATAAAATTTGTTGGCTTTCGTGCTTCCTATTATAATTTAATTTATGTTCAAATTATAGTTTTATTTACTTACACATAGTAGGTTTTTGAAAGTTAGAATTTAAAAACAAATACATAATTCAAATCTTAAGTGTTGGATGATTTAAATAACATTATTGAAAGGGGTTGGCCACATTATACGTGGTTAAATTTTGTAGATAAATATGTGAAAAAGAGAATAATTAAGAGTATTAAGAATAAATAAGCATGCATGACTCAGTATATGGATTTGTTGAAGCGAAGGAAGTATGCAAAGTTAAGTAAGTGTGGAGAAAGTTATTAAGGATTGATAGAGTAGTTGTTTTTTTAGCTATATGCACAGTTTTTTGCCTACCCCGTAAGAGAACGGCGTGATTAGGTATGTATGTATAATAATGTTTATAAAAATGTCCATACCTACCAAGTAGTTTAAAAGCTGGCATCTGACACAGTAATTTTAAATAAAGCTACTATAAAAATTCACAAAATCTGAAAAAATTATAAAAAAATTAATATAATAATTAAAAACAACAAAAATGTATGTATTTATAACTGTCTAGAAGAGTTTTCATGATTATTGATGAGTTATATAAAGCTGAAGACAAATCCATCAACAGGTTTTAAAACGTTAAACATTAAAAAATTATTAAATAAAAGCCTTATTAAATATTAAATGGTGTTTGTATTTATAGTTAGATAATGTTAAAACCATAAAATGTGTGCAATTTAATTCTTAAATTCGTTTCATTGTTACCACTTACAAGAGCACTCAATTTAACCAACCTAAGCTTTCAAGCGTCCAGCGATTGAAGGCTAGGTTTTGTTATTTTGGGTTCTATAGATTAATTACAAACTAATATATATATAATTGCCTATTGTCTGTTGCATGTCTTCGTTCTAAGATTGATCAAACCTTTACTGCTCTCCTTTATTTATTCGAAATGACTCTCTTTCTTTCTATCGCTATCTACTTGAGGGACTTCCCCCTTTCAGATATCCCGAGAGCTTGAGAGACCACGTGACACGTGACATCACAGCTACAATAACATCAACCCTCTACCAGACGTCACTAACTCTCCTACATGCTCTTCTAGAGGAGAGAGGGGGAGAGAGCTAGCTTTATTATTTGCCAGGCGGTGGAGCATAGGACTTCATCATGTCACAAGCAATTATTATTCCTTGATACGGTGGAGGGTATGGGATGGGGTTTTGAGGGTGGGGATTAAACTGGTGGTTAACTGAGAGTTTATGTTCCCCAAACGTTGCCTGTACTGATATTGTGCTTATCTGTTGTTTAGGTTTCCCTCGTACTGCAACTCAAAACAGTTACTCTCAGATCGTTCTTCAAAGATCCCATGAATACATTGGTGCACCAAGGAGTTTTCTCAAGGGGGGGTTAAGAGGGGGGAGGGGGCAAACAATCAAGGTTGTATCCATAATTAGGTTTCGTAGAAGAGGGGAGTAAAAGGTCACCTCAGTTTCATAACCACCGAAGACCAAGACAATTAATTATATTATTATTAAATAGCTCTAGATGCTATTTCAATTATTTTTATGTTAAGTATGGGTAGGTTTTTCAATTTATAAAACAATTTCTCAAGTAATTTTTTCAATTTGTAACTTTCGTGGCACTTCTAACGTGTGTAATGGTATAATTCTCATAATATTTTCCCCATAAACCGGGACACTTTTAGTGTTTTACTCGAAGAAAAGAATTAGTGGGGGCGGAACTCTTTCTGTGTAGGAGGAGGAGGCAGCTAGAAAAATAAAGATTCTTGCCCTCCAACCCAAAAGGGTCCTTTCCAGGAAAACGTTCTAAGAAAAAAATTGATCCATCTAGAAGTTATTAGATGGGGTCTTTACTGTGGAAATTTTAAATATTAGATTATTCTAGAATATTTTCAAAGTAATCCTTGTCTAGAGAGTTTTTTAAAACTAGTTTCCTTTATAAGTTATTTAAAGTAGCTCTACTCTATTTATTTATTTTACAAATGGATGCTCTATAAACTATTTGGAGTGGACTTGGGTGAAGATTTTTTAGAAAATTTCATGTCCATAAAAGCCATTTTTTATGGAATTAATTTGACACATTTTATAAAAATAACTGCTTCTTCAAGATATTTGGAATAGTACTCTCCCAACAAATATTGGACTGGAGAATTTTTGAAAATTAATTTGGGGTATTAGGGGGAAGCAATTGCCTTCTTTACCCCTCCTGGGTGCATCAGTGGATGAGCATAACTATTTTGTTTGAATTCTCTTTCACCGGTGCCATCACCTAATGTATTGTGGTCCAATATGTCATTACTCTGAGTTTAATATGCATGACACAACAGCCATAGTGGATTTTGAGCAAAGTAAATAAATGACACGACTGAAACATTAGCGTGTACTGCTAATATGACAATGTTACTACCCGCCCCTAAACAAGCTAATATTCATATACATCCAGCAATAGAAATACTAATAAGACCAGCCAGATTTTTAAATACTACCCCAAATAATCTTGTACTCATATAAATCAAGAATTATTAAACATCACAATATTACTATTTCAAATAAAGATGTTCTACTCAAGCATATATTTTCTTGAAGTAGAGCAACTTGCAAGTCCAGCCTGTTCACAACGAATGCTAAAATGGAGAGAAGTCCAAAACACGATATTAATTATGCAGAACCTTGATGTTCCAACGAAGTAAGCCAGCAATGCTCTGATTGGCTCGTGCTGTACTTTTAGAAGACCACTCATATTCATGGACAATGGTGTGGCGTACGTGATCAAACATGCTTAGCTCTACAACTACTTGTATTGTGTCTTGGAGTTCATGTTTTGGGAACTATTCAAATTCAGTAGCTGATGATCAAGACAACAAGAAACTGGCTCATGTGACGAAAACAACGTAGCCTTTCAACCTGATCTTAGCAAGTGACGTAATAAAAAGGGAAAACTCCAACCTTCCCACCCTGCAACTAGACCTATAAAACGAGGGAGCACATACAATCTGGTAGACTATTACATTCGCCACGTCCACAAGAAGTCCTCTTCAGGACTAGAACATTATCTAGCCAGGATGGCTTATAATAATATCTTTGTTTGAAATATTTAAACTAGAAATGGCTGCGATGGGTTTTATTTACTTGAATACTTTTGTTTATTCTGTTATGGATATCTGTCAGTGTAGGAATCGGCAATGTTTTGCTAAAAACTTTTATTTTTAAAGGTAAATTCTGTTATATAACACTTAATGTTTCCTGTTGCCACATGGGCGCTAGTATATTTGTATTTTCTTGGTTTAAATAGGTAGCCACATTATATGGTTCTTTTTTATTTCTTGCAATGTTTAGGTTAAATATTAAATATTTGGCTTTTGTGGTTATCAATAATAATTTAAATTCTTTAAATTGATAATTTTTCTTTTATTGGTTTTTGTAGACATCTTTTCTTTGAAGTATATGTAAAGTAACTTATTTTTTTGTTGATTAATATGGTTTTGACTTTAATATTCGCAGATTCATTTAGGCAAAATTACAAGTTCTCTAACGTAACTTTGTTTTTCTATTTTAAATATTAAATATTTAAATGTGGAAATGTTGTTCAATTCTTTTGAAGTGACCAGGGTAATGGTCCATGAAGGTTTGAATTTAGTCGGGAAATCAAACCCTCATTGCTTTAAGTAACTATCTGGTGCGAAATTTAAATTTATTCCATAAATTTAAACCAATTTATTATGTATTCTCTTATGTGAATCTGACGCGTTAAGAACCATCTAAAAGAGGCTCATTAAGCTCTTTGTGATCTTGTATAATTTTAATGAGTTAAAACTTTAAATAAATATCTGGGGAAATATTTAAATTTATTAAATAAATTTAAAACTGTTTAGTCTATATTAATTGGTGTGAGTCTGACGGGTTGTAAACCGTTTAAAAAAGGCTCATTAAAGTGTTGGCAATCTTGGTAATATTTATTAATTTAAACTTTTGATACTAATTTGGTTTTATCTTAATTCATTGTGGTGAATTAGAAGCGTGTATATCATTTCGAAAAGTTTCTTTAAATAATAGCAACTATTTTGTTTATTTCATTGGTCTCTTCTAGACAAGTATATATAATATAATTATATTATTTGAGAGTTTGAAATGAAATGCGCATGTAATAAATTGCTATGATTTATTTATTTTTCAACACACTTCATTAAGACCTGTAAGGCCATGCAACTTGTTGTTTTAACACTGTTTGTTACTTTAAATAAATAATTCTAATATTTATTTAACCTGCAAATGTTTTCATTTTTCATATTATTATTCCCATATTTGTCGTCCTCCTCTCTTTTAGTTTATTGTGACAGTAACTAAATCGTGAGTGTGGGGTGGTACACGACCAAACTGTATAAATTCTCGTATAGTTTATTATTGGGTGAAGAAAGTTTTCAGACATCAGTAAAAAGAACACGTAGCCTTATTTGTCATATAAAACAATTTCCTGATATCCATTTGGAACAAAATTCCCAAAATACCTTAAAATATTATCTAACTGTTTCAAATTTTAAAAAATGAGTCACCATTAAGCCTAAAGCTCATTCGAAAATAAAAAATTTGCCAAACAATTTTAACAAGTATACGATTATAAACTATAATTATTAAATCAATCATTTCAAATCATTACAGTTTTGATGCTAAAAGGGGTCAAACTAGCGACGAGTATTTATGCTTTTTGCGAACCATTGGTAAGGTAAGATAATTAATGTATGGGCCGAAATTTAGTTTAGCTAAACAGTCATATGAGGTGTACACCATGAAATATGTGTAGTAGTAAAACATTAGTTTACAAACCACGCTATTCCAAAAAAAAAAAGGCTTGTCAATAATATAATTCACAAAGCATATTATATAAAAAGGGTTTATGAACGTAATAGTGGAATTCACAAAATACATTATTTCAAAAAGTAGTTGATGGGTGTCTAAATAATATAATTCACAACATATTTTAAAAAGGGGGTTATTGGGAGTCTAAAAAGTATAATTCACAAAATATATTATTACAAATAGAAATTTGCAAACGTCTAGATACTAGAACTTACTAAACACACAAATTTAATAAAAAGTGGTAGTTGGCTTCTAAATATTATAATACATAAAACATACGCTTTTAAAAAAGTGGTCGTTTGGAGAGTAAATATAAAAAAAATATTATGAACATTTTCAAAATACAGGTTGTGAGAAAGAAGGTGGGATAAGAGATGCTGTGAGTAAGGAAAGTGGGGTGGCAAAGTTGGGAGAAAGGGAGGCGTGGGAACACAGTTGTGTGAGAGAGAGATGGGGAGCAAAGTTGTGAGAAAGGAGTACGGGGGAGAGCAGCTGTAAGAAAGTGAGGTGGGACAGCAAATCTGTGGATAATGGAAGGTGAAACTGCAAGGTTGTGTGAAAGGGGTGTCAGGGATGAGCATTTTGGAGAAAGGGAGATGAGAGAGGGCAGTTTTGGGAAAGAGAGGTTCGGGGAGAGCAGTTGTAAGAAAGAAAGGCGTGGGAGCAGAGTTGTGAGAGAATGAGGTGGGGGAGGGCTGTAAGGTCTCATATCCTTTCCAGAAAGGAAAATGATAGTGCTGGTCCTTATTATTAATCCTTTACCTCTCACTCTAATTGCCAACACAGCTCATAATAATGTAGACATAAATTTGTTAGTTAGTTGAAGTACATTTTCTATCAACCCACTAAATATAATTTTTTCTTAATAGTTACTATAATTTATTTTTGTAGTCTTCCTAAGCTTTTCTTTACATAAAAGAGAGAAAAAGGATTACCTATCTGAAAAACGAGTTGCAAGTATTTAAGAATGCTCTAGATAGTTTTGATATATATATATATATATATATATATAAATATTGTAAACTCTTTGGTTTTTATGAATAGACAAACTTTTGTTCCAAAATAAACATTATTAGGGACCTTCTAAAATATTTTAATTTTCATAACAAAAAATACCATTTTTATTGAAGTATTAATAAATTGTTATTTAGGTCTATATAAACTTTTAAAAAATACTTTCTATTTATGTTGATGAAAATATGAATGTGGGAATGTATGGAACGCAAGTTAAGGGCAGAGTTTTTTTCATTTTTATAGCAATATATTCTTTTGAAGAAAATAAATAAAATATTGACCCTGTAGAAAAATATAGTTTAATTTTATTAAAATGTAGATATCAACAGTTCTTGAATATATGTCATGAGCATGGCAACCTTAGATGAAAAACTTTTAAATAAAGAGGAAATGTTATTATTAAAATCCATATCACCCGTGACAGATATTCAACAAAGGTTGAAATCCCTTTGTGAAGAAAAATAAATTATTTGTTTTTAATGGCAATATTTTGTTTATTGTGGAGAAAAAAAAGTTTTTCTATAAAAAAAATGCAAGAACACTGCCCTAAACTTTCATTCCCTAAACTCCTACCTTAAAGAATTTTCCCAACAATTTATAACTTATAACGAAAGTTTGTTAACCAATAAAGTACATATTATTATTTTCTGAAAAAAAAGTGTTAAAAACCATTAGAAACTTACTAAAATGCTCTTAAAAGGAATAGGGCACATACATGTACTCTATGTCACATTCTTGTCACTTCTTAAAACGTAATTCTTTTCACGCTGAATGTGAGGCTCTTAAAATGTCATAAATAGTTAAGCGCAATCTAGCTCCCGAGCAACTCCGACAGGCCAGACAGAAGGCACCAGCTCTTGGTACGAGGGCTAAGGGATGAGGGGGACCAAGAAGGGGACTGAGCATGGAAAAACAAAGGGTGGGTGACGTCTAATCTTTCGATTCGAAACGAATTTGAATCGAATATATTAAATATTCCCAAATATGAACCAAAGCTTTAAATTTGTACATTTTTTTATTTGAGGCTTTGTATACACATAGTTAAAAGAGTAAAAACTCTGCTAGCTCGGGAATTGTTAGTTTTACCATATTTCTTATACTTGCTATTATTTAGTTATTTTATAGAATATGTGTTAGGCCTATGTATATTTTTGCATAATCTTATAAAAAAAATATGTTTTATATTTTGTTAATTTACATTAATAATAGGCTAATACTAATAATTATAATGTAATGATGAGACTACTAGGGATTGGAATAAGTTACGTAATGATGATTTAGATACCCTGAATTCATAATAGGACATTTTTAGGATAATCAAGTCTCGTAGATTATGGTGGGAAGGACATGCAACGTGAATGGAAGACTCTCTAACTGGCAAATCCAATGGAAGAGACCATTGGAAAGACCTAAAGGCAGATGGGAGGATAACATTAGAATATATCTGAAAGAGAAGGTAAATGAGGTGGACTGGATGGAACTAGCTCAAGATAAGGATGTGTGGCATACATTTGTAAAAGTGTCAATGAACTTTCGAGTGCTTAGTTCCGTAGAGTGTGTGGAAATGAGCTTTTGATTGATTAGTTCCTTAGAGTAAGTGACGAAAGAAAAAGAAAATTATAAAGTAGAGTAAATACTTAAGAATAAATAAATTGATTGACAGAAAAATAAGCTTAAAATCCTAGAATAATCAATTATTAATAAAAATAAATTAATACTAAATGAATAATAATAATACAGTTGTGCAATTTATATTGAAAAAGAAAGATTGATCAGCTGTATGAAATACAACTGGTTGAAACTATATCTACAATACACATAATACTTATTGTATATGAGAAAAATAAAGGCCAGTCAATTATTTGAACTACCACAAATTAATAGTTATATTAATAGTATATCTCGTTCCCTCCATGTAGCTATAGTTACTACAATTCTAAGATCTCTCTTTCGATTTCAAATTAAAATATCTCCTTTAATTTCTCCTTAGATTGGAAGTTGATATTTTTTCTTTGGTGGTAAATATAGACATAAAACAAATATATACTATATTAAATAGTACATAATATTCAGAGATAATAGGCGTAGTTTACGTAGTTTAATAAGTTAGTCTCACAATATATGTCAAGATTTTCTTTTAAACTATGCCCTTGGTACTTGATTGATTTTTTAGAATAATAAAGTAAAATCACTTGAGATGGGCTATTAAATGAAAAACGGGCTGAGTCTGAGTGGCTTGAGATATTGAAATGGATAACCATGTTGAAAAACTATATGCTGTGTATATATTGTTCGACCTTGATTCAAAAAATATCCTTGCCAAATTTTGTTAAAAATTGGTCCACGCATTTGACAATATCGCGTGACAAAGATCCGGACAGAGAGAAAGATGAAATACAAAATGTTCATGTAAAACAAACCCTAGTTTTTTTTGTCAACAACATATTTTATCTTTAAAAAATATATTGTGCTTATTATTGGTTATTTCGCCATAAAAACCACTTCTGATAGCTTAGAGATCTTTCTCATTTAGAATGTATTCTAACTTCTGAAAATTGGGAAATGTGATCACCAAACACCCCGTTCCCCCTGCTCGGAATTATTGGCTGGCTACGGCCATGATTAAATTTCTCTTACAGCATGTAATTCAATTACTACAAATGTTTGTCATGTAAAATAAATTTGCAATATAAACTTTTTATTGCCTGAAAGGTTGCAAGCTTACCTTGAATTCTTCCACTATGATGAAGCTTATCTGATATGGCGATGAGAGAGATCATAAAGGTAATTTTTCACCGTAAATGAAGGGCACATTATACCTTTAAATTACAGTAATTGAATATAGACATATATTTTAACCATCAATATTTTTCCTGGCAAGGCTGTGTAACTATCTAAACAGTTTTTTTTAAGATTAAAGTTTTCAAACCAATAACTACTAGTAAAATGTCCCATGAACAACCAACCAGGATATTGTATTACAGTTATTAAATCAATAATGATATATGTTAGAGAATTATAATTTTTAATCAGTATGCTTAGCGGACTATTAACGGTTTAATCTAAGAGGAAAGGATGAGGAGCTAATTTATTAAGAAGAGAAACCCGCATTATCTTAGAGAGATAATTTGGGAAACCACTTTGAAAATAAATCACAGGTTGGAAGAAAAACACACACTCCTAAACACCCAGTCAGGATTTGAGCCCTAACCTTCTATCGTAATAAACAGTTAACTGGAGAAATGTGAATCTAGCACCATAACCCTTTCACCCATTAGTATATGTTCTAGTTTTTTTTATTATCACCTCGTCTCACTACCTGTTCTGGTTATACGCATATGTACTAATTACGATAATAAGATTAGGATGAGTCGGATTGAATTTTAGAGGAAATGTTCGTGCATTTGCTTAGAAGAAGAGTGGGAAATCATTTAGGACAACCACTCTTAGTTCACCCGACTGATATTTTAGCTCCAATCTCCCTGTCATTGACAGTATAGTCTATTGCGAGAGTGACACCTTAGATCATGCATTCACCTATGCATATGTGTAGTTTGTTTAGTTTTTATTGTAATTTTTATTAGTATTATTTTAGTGCCTTGCGTCCTATTCTCCTGTAAATTTGTTAGCATATTAACGCCAATCAATAGGGTAGAGGTGAGGAAGATATAATTTTAAGGAAATGTTGCCAAACTTGAGTGGATGGAGAGTGGGGGGGGGGGGGGG
>CABFVX010003489.1:0-73298 GCA_902151425.1 Timema shepardi | reverse complement strand
GGGGGGTGAGTGATTTAGTAAAAACTGCCCTCTGTACAACACGCCGGAACTAGAATCCTAACATCCTCGTCACCGGCCAAGAAGCGGATTAGAGGAGCAGTAGAGGGACTCATCTGACTCGGAACACTTGGGTGCCTCGGGCTTCTTCCGGGGCGAGGGCTAGGTATTTGCCAATCCCTTGCTCTGGAGGCTGAATGCCAGAGGACTGATGATCTACACCGAGTTGGAGGAATTCTGGGTTCACAGTGAACTGAATTCAGTATACTCCACTTCCAGGCGTCAACATCTTCTGAACACCCAAGACATGCCTACAAGAATCGATTCTATCAAAATATGTAACTTATAAACGGTTGTATGTCTATCAAATGTCCTTTTCCCGTATTTGTCCTTTATGTTATCCCTTTTAAATACTCCTATCTGTGCCCTATCAATATTTACAAATAAGTATCCATTTTCTCCCTTTTGTGTTTTTTGTTTTCCTTTTTTAGGAAGTTCCGTTGCAAATTTCACACTCCCTCTTGATCAATTCCGATGGAATGAAACCTAGGTCGGGGGAATGAGTGGTAGCAATCGAAATTATTCTTTGTCCGATGGAAGTAATTTAAAGTGTGAACGGTGTTTTTCCTTTCGTTGTAAAGGCCATATTGTGTTCGTTCCCTTTTACATGTTTTCCATCCACCTTTCCTTTACCTTCTTACAAACATAACACCAACTGTTGTATATGTAATGCTTACACATCTTGTACATGTTTCAATATATAGAATGAGGGTGAAAATAGCCTTGGCAGCCACCTTAAGTCATGCAAATCTTTATACAAGCCGGCGCGAGGGTTAGTCAAGAATGCTGTGATCGAGGGATGTGGTTTAATGTAATTCAAGAGCAGTGGTCTTAAAGATATATTATAAAAAAAAAAGGTGATGGAGGTGTTAAGGCAGCCACTTCGGTCAGCGAGAAAGTATCATTCATTGTCAGGCCCCAAGGCTTAAATTACAATAGTATTGCATTTTCTGGAACTACCTATATATTATGTATGAACTTGAAGTCCCTTTTTCCCTTCACCTACAACCAACCATTGTCATGTAAATAAACAAGAGGACTCACTTCATTGGCCTCTTGGTCTAACACGCTACTCTCTCAGTGGACTAGACCGCCAATGCCGGTGAGATGGAGGTTAGAATTTGGTCGGGTATACTAAGGGTAGTTTTCCAAATTGGTTTTCCATCCTCCTTCCATACAAATTTGGGTAAACTTCTTATAAATATAACCTTCCTGATCCCTAAAACCATTAGCGTAATTAGTACGTGGTGTAAAAAAATAAGGGGAAAAAACTACGAAACTTATCTCAAGGTAGAGAGGAAAAATGCTCTTTGCTAGTTTTCAGATATCTTTAAAAAAATTCTCACTTCCCCTATTTTTAATATTACTGAAATAGTTAAATAACCGAATCAAAGAATCAAACCTTTCTAATATTAATTTTTAAACGAGAAATGTTTTTATTTTAAAGGTAACTTCTACTTCCTTTCTGTGATATTTTTTATATAAATACATAAATGTTTTGAGAATATAAAAAAATTACTAAATTTGTTAAGGTAAGGCTAAATTTATATATTCTTTTCATAAAGTCTAGTATCATATCTTCCCAATTATGTTTAAATAATAGTTTAAAATGAGTTAATGTCATATTTTCACGAATATTTTGTCCATTAATGAAACTCAAACTATAGGGCTGTTAAGTAAAAAGAGCCCTTTTGAAATATTGCGAATTTATTTTGGCGTGAATCTTATTTTGAAATAACGCATAGTAGAACTAAATATTGCGTTAGAACTGAACGTTTTCACGTCAATTTCTCACTTACCGAGGCGGTCCCCTTAGTGAGTTTTTATTTATTTCAAATCTCGTGTAAGTTGGGACAGCGTATAGAGTATTAATTTTGTTATACTTCGATGATTCTTTCACTCTCGTTTATTAATACATGTTAACCCGCTTCGGTGGCGTAGTTGGCTAACGCGCTAGTCATGTTGAGCTTGACTGCTGAGGACGGGGCTATCGAGGTTCTAATCTCGGTGGGGTGAACTGGGGATGGTTTCTCCTAAATGGTTTTCCACTCTCCCTCCACGCAAATGTGGGTTCACTTCCTCTAATTCAACCTTCCCAATTCATAATCCATTAGCATAATTAGTACTTAAAGCGTATAAACCGAACGGGTAGTAAGACGTGGTGCTAAATAATAATAATGATACATGTTAACAGATCCGTTAACAGATATATCCTTAAACCCTTGTTCCATCACCGAGTAGGAAGAGGGTAGTAAGAATAGGGGGGAAGGGACATTAAAATCTCATATACCGTAATGCAGTGACACGGCTGTGTTGAGCGGGACAGCCTTCAAGGCGCAGGGAGCGCGTTAACTTTATGGTTGTGACGTCATTCTTCAGGGATTTGTGGTGGGAGTAGAGGAGGGGAGGGGAGAAAATTGTTTGGGTGTTATGTTGCAGTTCGTGTACTTTAGTGTAATACCTTACCATAGGAGATTCAGCGAGAAGGAGATGAATTTTAAAGTGATTTATCAGCATTTTCTTAGTGATAGATAATTAGTAGTTTATATTTAATAAGTAGTTCATTCTTCCCAATAATATGAGTGACTATCGACATTTTTGTGAGGAATAAATTAAATTTTCAAAATAAAATATAGCCTATGTTACTCGCTGATAATGTAGATATATATTGGTGAAGAAAAATTTAAAATTGGTCCAGTAGTTTTTGAGTTTATCTATTACAAACAAAAAAACAAATCTTTCCTCTTTATAATATTAGTGTAGATAACATAAGGGTTAAGGGTGAACAGAGTAGTTTTATATGAAATATACCCTCATTAGTCGATAAATCTCTCAATTTGATTTGAACCTCGAACTCCATGTAACAATTAATGTGATGTATTATGAATATGTCATCTTACAACATGTGACCATCAGTGCGGTAGCTCAGTTTTGTTGAAATATTATAACCAATGTGCTGAGATTGAGCCCAGAATATTTGGAAAGCCATCGTCCCTAATTAAAAGCCAGAGACCCCACGTTAAATTTTTTATGCCATTTATCACTTTTACTTTCTCACTATCCTTCGGAGAGAGGAAATATCATAATCACATCCAAAAAAAAATCTAAAATTTTGACGGATGTCAACGTTTAATTTCCCCCGCTGAAACTTATTAAATGTATTTTCGTGATGCCGACTGTTTATCTGTCTATGTATTTATATTTCAATCTAGAGCCGAAACAATTGTACCTATTGGGCCAAAAATTGATAACTGGGGTTTTATTAAGGTTCCCACAAGGAATAATTTTAGTTGGATATTCAACTCTAAAAATAAGGCTAATTTACTTAAGGGTGAAAAAAAAATCTCTTAGCTCGTTCTAAAGATTTTGTTTATAGTTCGTACAATTACCCTGTTTAACCTTATAAACAAAAAATACCTATATCATTGTCCAAGAAATTTACTTTGGGGGTACTTTACATAAGGGTAAATTTTTATCACATCTTCGTGACTTTTCGAGATACTTAATATCTTATCATTGAAAAGTTGTAGGGCTGTTAAAAAAATGTATATTTGAAATATATTTTTATTAAATCAATAGTTTCTAAGCTGAGGTCTAGGAAATGAAGAGTTAATTGTTATGCTCTATAGTGAGTAAATATATTACATATTTCTTAATAATTTTTTGAAAGTCTCTATTATTTCACTTATACTCTTAATTGTAAAGTAAGGTTTTTCCCCATTATGTTTCTGCAATAATGCCTACTACTATTACGTTTCTCATATCTAAAGAGTTTTATGTATCTCAATTTTAAGATAAAGAGCGCACCGTACTATTTAATAAACACTATTGTTAACATTTATTCTAGCTAATTATGTGTCTTATAATAATTATTCATTGTGAAAAATATATGTAGATAATTGAATGGCTAAGTAATTTTTAGATCTGAAGTTAATTTTTAAAAGAAATTTGTTAACAAGGATTAGATATAATAACAAAAATAATATAGGTATTATTACTGATTACGATCTAACATCTCATTATCAGATTTAGAGCTTTAATTGGACTAGGGAGTGGTGTTATATATAATATATGTGCCATTTCCTTTCAAGATATCCGTCATAATATCTTATCTCAATTTAGGAAACTTTTAAAAGTCCAATGAATTCCCGGTAGTCGGAAGCTGATAAATTAATGTTTTGTAACCACATCTTGAAATAAAATTATGGACGTAAACTTTAATTAACCTTTATTTATTTTAAAAGAACGTAATAATTATGTTCATGTGAAATTTCAGCACAATAGAGTTAGTGTTTTTTATATTAAAGAGTAACAGACACCAACTCAATTTTATATATTAATATAATTATTGGGCTACTATGCATTCAAATTATAAATTGTTATTATTTAACCTAAATTGAATTTAAAATTAGATGTGAAACGCTATATAGCAATAAAACAGAGCAACAAAATTAATTAAGCAACTTCTAAAGCAGTGAACGAACATCAAAATCAGGCACAGAAGTTAATTAACTCTAAATGATGGAGATAGCTCCCCCCTCCTACCATCCCAACCCTTCTTTAACTCTATCCCCTTTACCTAAATTACAATCAGACAGTTCAAACAATAGAAGGGGTTTACTAATGTCTGTTATTGACAGGGAGGTCGAAGTTGTAAAATAAAATAAAGTTGTCTGAAAATGTTACTTAATAAAATATACTTCATCAATTAACATGATTTAAAATCTACAATACACTTTAATTGAAACAGTAAGAGTAATTTGTACTTGTTAATATCAATTAGTTTAAATATTGCCTTCCTTTTTCAGTAATACTTTGTTTTAGGAGTTCACTGGGACTATATTTCATTTCTGTTATATAATGCTACCACATAAATGGCATATGTTTTTAAATCAAACCTCATATTGTATTTTGTAAATTAAAATGACATCCAACAAAACTTTCAAAAATAATACTTATCAATTAAAATTAATTCTAGAGGAACAAAAAAACTATGTATTTCTATATTCTAGAATAAAATTCTATAAAGTGTTCTTATGAGTTCATACAATGTACTGATTTTTAAGCCTGTCTATGACAAGCTGATATCAATACCACCAAACAAACGAACATTCTATTTATAGACGCATGAAAGGTTAGGTTTTGTTAGGTTGGGCTAGTTTACTATAAAACTATATTTTTGTCACTTAATTATATTAAATAAACGTAGCTAGCTTGCAAATTAACCAATTTTATTTTATTTCTAATAAATAAACTTCACAATTTATTCGTATATTTTTTTCTTTTTAGTTCTGTGTGGGAATGACATTTTGACTGCAAGACATTTTCTGGCGGGAAAAAACTGTTTCCTGCGGGAATGAGACAAAAGACCGGAATAACTTTAAAAGTATTTTTTTTATTATAGACTTATATTTACGTTTCAAATTTATAATTTTAGTCTAAATTTATTTAGTTTTCCCATTATTTCCAATAAATAATAAAAATAATTATATGGTTTCAATTACGTTAAATGTAGTGCTAAGTGTTAGAAATATTTTTTAATAGAGTCAAGAAAAGGAAAAAAAAAAATCTTATTCAGGTATGAACAATACATTTTGATTTTGATATGTCCGACATGTTTGCTTAGTCGGTAGTGTGTCTGCCTACTCAGAAAATAGTTCCGGGTTCGATTCCTGGCATGACCGAAAAATCCATCAAGTGGTGAAATGTGTGCTTTTCCCTTTTACTGCAATGAAATAACGGCTGGGGTGATGTGTATGTTTTATATTTAAATTAGTTTACAAATAGTGTACTGATACAATCAGTTTTCCAGCTACTTTATATTTATTCCATTCTTTTAACTATTTTAATCGTTTCTAACATCATAGCATACATATATATATACATATATATGTATATACATATATATGTACGTATATATATATTCATACATACATATAAATGTATATATATTAATATAAATGTATGTATATATGTATAGATTAAGTTATCTTTTAAAGTTAATTAATACGCCGAATATATTAATTAGTTTTGACAAAGATTGTTTAGTTTAACGAAAATTAAGAGAATTAAATTAAGAAGCTAAAGTAAAATTTTAAATTATAACTATGAATTAGATTATAATGACATGAATAACGTCAACATGGTCTGGGGCAAGTATTTCGGATGCATGGTATCGATTAGTTGTCAATTCGGATATTTTGAGTTAGGATATTTGAGGTTTTATTATACTCCATTTCTTTAAGGCAGTGTTTTTCAAAGTGTGATCCGTATATGAAATCAAATTGTTCGCAGGATCTCGGAAAGTTTATTAATATTAATGAATTCAAGGATGCTAATCACATTAAAAAAACATTGAAATGTAAAAGATTAAATATAAAATATTCATACTATGCTGTATTTATTTTCTTGGCTGATCTAAGTCATTTAGAAAAGTAAGTTATGTATTACTCTTAAGGTGGGATGGAATGATATGCGAGAAAAAGCCAGTGTTTTTTTGGCCAAAATAAATAAAATATCGTTCCAGTACAAACAAACATAAAATTTAATCTTCTTCAGATTATGACCTCAAAATTTCTTGAATATCTCTCAAGTGTATGCTGGAACTTAATGATAACTTTTTCTCTTAATTTAAAAAGTGTATAATCTATTGTCACTATGCTCATGATAAATATTCAGGAACTGTCGATATCCACATATGTAGAAAATTAAATTCTATGTTTGTATTGGAGCAAAATATTTTTATTTTAGTCAAAGAAATTTTTTACCGTAAAAACTGCAAAAACACTGGCCTTTTCTCGCGTACCGTTCCATCCCATTTTAAGTCCTAACAAATATTTATCACTAATTAATTATGACGTTTATAATAAAATTGTGTAAAAATTACATTATTCGTGCATAATTTTCAAGCATTTCCACACGAAGATGTATAGCCTTTTCAATGGTGCTCAAGTGCATATAACTTTTTTTTGGTGGTTCTCCATTACCAAAACTTTAAGAAACACTGCTCCAAGACCTCATTCGTCCCGCACGTAACAAGGTAATGAAAGACAAGGTGGTAATCATACTTTCCTTATCCTGTACTCAGAAGTTGTTCAAACTTATTTTTTCAACTTGCGATTGGCAGGACTCCAAGGTAGACTTTACGTATACACCAGGCGACTTTTATTTCAAATAATGGACTGACTCGAGGAGGAAGGTAAATGTGAGGGGGACGGCCGAGTAGTTTTCCATGGGTAACTCGACTTATTACCTCACGTAGGCGTAGTGCATTGGGTAGGGAACAGTGTGCTGTCCTAAGAGATTGATATATCCTGGGGGAAATACTGTTTTACGGGGCAAAAGAAAGTTTAAGGACGAATGCTCCCAGACGTTGAAGAGTCAACATCGAGGAACTTTTTGGCCCCCTTATAGCTTAAGCAGGGATCGCGCCAACAGGGATAATTGAATTCAAGGCCCCAGTGAGGGTATTAGGGAAGTGTTTTGCTCCCAGTGCTACGGGGCTCAAAGCCCGACATTGTACTCATACTGTTAGATTTTAGACACTTATAGAGACAGAAAGACATACAAAAAACACAAATTTAACAAAAATTACGCAAATTGTTGTCGGCCCATTTCAGGGCCAACAACTAAGACAATGGACAAGTTAAAAAAAAGACAACAATCACAAGACTGGTCAAGGAACCTTGATGAAGATGAGGACGTAGACATTGATACCACTGACAACGACTCTGAAGATGCGGAATTTACTAAAGCAACGATTCTGAAGAGGAAGCTACTTTTTAAGACAAAAGAGGACGTACCGGCAAAAACCATAAAAGTGACCAATAAATTTGAGCCGCTCTCAAACAATGACCAAACTATGGAAATCTCAGACTCACCACATACAATTACCACAGAAACAGTAAAATCCAAACAAAATATTCCACCAATTGTACTTAGAGGGACGGCGAACTACTCCAAAATAGCCAAAAAGATGAAGGAAAGTATGACTGGAACTTACAAAATACTGTACATCCAAGATGGACTAAAACTACATGTAGCATCCCTGGAGGACTTCAAAACCCTCCAAACCTACCTGAAGCAGACGGAACAAGAATATCACACCTTCACTCTCCCAAGGGATAAACCCTTGAAAATAGTTGTGAAAGGTCTTCCACCCAACGTGTCTACGGACGAAATCAAAGAGGAACTACAGGAGATGGGCTACACAGCGACAGACGTAAGACAGTTCAAATCAAGGGCACAAACAGACACCGACTCACAAGACACGATCAAACTGTTACCAATATTTATATGTACATTTACAAGGACTGATACCAACTTCAAAATATTCCAGGAAAATTACATCAACCACACAAGAGTTAAAATAGAGCACTACATTCAATCCCAAAATTACATACTGCAATGCCACAGGTGCCAGAGATTTGGCCACTCTAAGAACAATTGTGCCAATAATCCAAGGTGCGTTAAATGCCTGGCCTCTCATTTGACCACAGACTGCCCGAGGAAAGAAACCACAACCCCTGCTAAATGCACAAATTGCCGAGGAAACCACACTGCCAACTACTCGAAATGCCCCGAGTACATGAAAGTAATGGAAAAAAAAATTGAACAAAGACAGAAAATAGTAAACAAACCAGCCACCACACCTCCAAAAAATGACTTCCCCCTACTAGCAACCAAGACTACGCCAACCACACACATCAATCCTGCACGCTCATATAGAGACATCCTGGTGAACAAACAGGACGGCCTGCAACAACCTAAAAGAAAAGAACCGGAACAAAATACTTCATTTGACCTTAAAGAGATTATTATGATACTTAAAGAACTAAACTTATGTGGATTTCTAAGACACCTCAAAACATACATATCAAAAATCAGCCAGGCACCGGACAAATTGACAAAACTCATGGTCATCATTGAAGCAGCGACTGACTTTTACTTTAGCTCCAATGATGACTAACCCAAGAATTGTAGAAGAAAACACTCTCAGAATACTAATATGGAACGCGAACGGAATCCTCCTACAAAAACAAGAATTCGAAGACCTACTTCGAACATATGGAATAGACCTGGCACTTGTATGCGAGACCCACCTAAAACCTGACAAACGGCTTACCATAACAGGATACAATATATACAGGACAGACAGATTACACCGGGGAGGGGGGGGTACAGCAGTCCTCATAAAGAGCTACCTACCACACTATAGAAACGACATCGAAGACACAGAAAACCTGGAGGCCACATCGGTAACTGTCAATACCAAAACCGGACACATAAACTTTGTGGCCACCTACAACCCTCCAACCAAGATGATACTCAAAACCGACCTGGACATCGTTACTGTAGGCAGCCACTTCCTAGTAGGGGGGGATCTCAACAGCAAGAATACACTATGGAACAGCAGGCTGACCAATAGAAATGGACGAATAATAGAAGAACATGCAACAGAGGCAGACTATAACATAATAGCCCCAGATTCACCGACCTTTTATCCGGGCAATCACCTGCATAGACCAGACGTCCTGGACATTATACTGACAAATCTTAAAATAACATCGGAAACCTTAACGGTTTTACAAGAGCTCGATTCTGACCACAACCCGGTTCTCTGCGAATGGGACATTGACACAGAACATCAAACCAACTGGCACAGACCGAGTACAAAGACAACTGACTGGAAGAATTTCAAAACTGTCCTTCAAGAAACCATACCAGGAAACCTAGAAATAGCAACAGAAGAGGACATTGACGCCGCAATTGAAATCCTCACAATGACTATACAAGAAGCCTACAAACAAAACACAGTGACCTCCCGAATACAACAAAACGTAAGGATTGACCATCCTGACCTCAACTTCATGATAGCGCAGAAAAGAGAGGCACGCAGGGACTGGCAGAGGCTACGAACACCACAAGAAAGAACTAGATACAATAGACTAAAAGCGCAGGTAAGGAGGACTGTAAACACCATAAGAAGAACCAGATGGAACAACTTTGTCACCGAAACTACAACCAACTCACAAAAACCATGGACCTTGACTAAGATATTAAAGGGAACTGCGAGAAAAGCGGGCACTCCAGCCATACACGGGCAGCAAGGGATGGCCTATACTAACATTGACAAGGCTAACGCGATAGCGGCGACTTTAGAACACCAGTTCCAACCCAACCCAGTGCAGGACGAAGTCTTAAACCGAGACATTATCAGGGGAGTAAACGCCTACGTTGACAGACAAATAGCCGACATACCAGCCCCTATCACAGTAGAAGAACTTCAACAGGTTATCAAGGATCTTCGATCAAATAAGGCTCCGGGTATAGACGGCATCAAGAACGAAGAGTTAAGAAACCTACCTCACAATGCGACAACACTGCTTACCCAAATAATTAACACGTCCTTTAAATTACATTACTTCCCGAAGACTTGGAAAAGGGCCAAAGTCATAAGTATACCCAAAACAGGCAAAAACGCTATATTCCCGCAGAACAGACGACCGCTCAGCCTGCTCAATACTACCAGCAAACTTTATGAATCCCTAATACTAAATAGACTAAAGAGACACTCTGAGATGAACGAGACAATTCCCGATCTACAGTTTGGCTTCAAGAAACATCATTCCACAATCCATCCTGTACTTAACTTCATAGAGGACGCCACTGATAGCTTCAACAAACAAGAATACCTGCTCGCCATATTCTTAGACGTCGAGAAGGCCTTTGATAAAGTGTGGCACTACGGACTATTATACAAACTGATACAACACGACTTCCCTCCAAGAGACATAATACTCATAAAAAGCTACTTAGAGGACAGGGAATTTCAGGTTGCTATTGGGGGCTCGCTCTCAGAGAAGGTGCAAGTGAAATCAGGGGTACCGCAAGGGTCGGTCTTGGCTCCCTACCTGTTCAATATTTATGTTTCAGATATCCCAACACACCCTAAAATGACAGTGCGATTATTCGCGGACGATACACTAGTTTACACAAGAGACCGAAATATATACTACGCGACACTAGCACTACAACGATACCTAATAACACTTGAGACCTGGCTCACAAAATGGCGAGTGAAAGTCAACACCGCGAAGTCCGCGGCTATGGTAGTGACAAAGAGGAGAAAATTACCACCAGAGAACTTCACTATTTTTCAAGAGAATATACCATACCAAGCCGAAGCCAAATATCTTGGAATAACCATCGATAGGAAACTTACCTGGGCGAAACATATCGACAAAACAAAGAAAACTGCAAATGCGCTCTTTATACAGCTTTACCCTCTCCTCAAAGGGCGTCAATTGAGTCAGCAATCAAAGATAACCATTTACAAATGTATAATCCAGCCCATCATCCTCTACGGCTGCGTAGGATGGGGCTACGCGGCCAAAACCCACATCAAGAAGATACAAACTGTCCAGAACAAGATACTAAGACTCATTGCCGGTACAGACATAAGAACCAGAATAGATCACCTCCATGAAATAACCAAAAGCAAAACACTCGAAGAGATTTTCAAAGAAAGAAGGGAAAAATTCTACACACAAAGTGTAGCACACAAGAACCCATTGATACGTGCGCTTGGAAACTACAATCCACACGACGAAAGACCATACAAACGCCCAAGGCTCGAATAGAGGAAGTAAAGAGAAAGAAGCAACATCACTCACACCTTCACATTCAAATCCATCCTTCATCAAGTGTACATTTTTTACTAATAAAACTTGTAATTCCTTTTCAGATAATCATCATAATTTCACAATCAATCATTACCATCCTTCATTAGATATAGAAAATTCATCAATTCACTGTATCACCCTCACTTCATGAGGATAAAGGTTAGCGTATGCTGCCTGTAACTCGCAAAGAAATCCAGCCCATTCGCAGGCGGCCTTGCCTGACGCTTCTGTCAGGTGGTAACGTCCTGAGTCAGGCTACAAAACAATTCAAACCGTGTACTTTGTACAAACAAATGATTGGTTCCAAGTCATATGTATTTAAAGATCTTGCAACGAGGATAAGGGTCTGTGAAAACAACCTGTAACTCGCATATTAAATCAGCCAAAGCTTCCCCATCTTGTCAATGTAATTGTTGGCAAGTGGGGTGGTGTCGGCAACAGGGGAAACCCGTTTTACGGGTGGTCTGCTTTTTATTCCCCGTTTGGTGTACTCGACCCTCTATGACGAGAATTTGGCATCTCAGGCAATCTGTTAGCGTCTGTGCTAGATTTGTTCGCTATACCATTGCCAAGGAATACGACCAGTGCTAGTGCAACCCTATTTAATGACAGGGGAACAGGCCTGTGAAGGTTCAACCCTAGTTAATGTCAGGAGAACAAGCCTGTGAAAACACAGCCCTTGTTAATGACATAGGAACAGGCCTGTAAGAGCACAACCCTAGTTAATGACAAGGGAACAGGCCTGTAAGAGCAGAACCCTATTTAATGGCAGGGGAACAGGCCTGTAAGAGCAAAACCCTAGTTAATGACAGGGGAACAGGCCTGTAAGAGCACAACCCTAATTAATGACAGGGGAACAGGCCTGTAAGAGCACAACCCTAGTTAATGACAGGGGAACAGGCCTGTAAGAGCAGAACCCTATTTAATGACAGGGGAACAGGCCTGTGAAAACCCAACCCTTGTTAATGACAGGGGAACAGGCCTGTAAGAGCAGAACCCTATTTAATGACAGGGGAACATGCCTGTGAGAGAAGAACCCTATTTAATGACAGGGGAACAGGCCTGTGAAAACCCAACCCTTGTTAATGACAGGGGAACAGGCCTGTAAGAGCACAACCCTAGTTAATGACAGGGGAACGGGCCTGTGAAAACACAACCCTAGTTAATGACAGGGGAACAGGCCTGTAAGAGCAGAACCCTATTTAATGACAGGGGAACAGGCCTGTGAGGGCGCAACCCTAGTTAATGACAGGAGAACAGGGCTGTAAGAGCACAACCCTAGTTAATGTCAGGGGAACAGGCCTGTGAAAACACAACCCATGTTAATGACAGGAGAACAGGCCTGTGAAGGCGCAACCTTTGTTAATGACAGGCGAACAGGCCTGCGAAGGCGCAACCTTATTTAATGACAGGAAAACAGGCCTGTGAGGAGCAACCCTAGTTAATGACAGGGGAACAGGCCTGTGAAAGCGCAACCCTTGTTAATGACAGGAGAACAGGCCTGTGAAGGCGCAACCCTTGTTAATGACAGGGTAACAGGCCTGTAAGAGCACAACCCTAGTTAATGACAGGGGAACAGGCCTGTGAGGGCGCAGCCCTAGTTAATGACAGGAGAACAGGCCTGTAAGAGCACAACCCTAGTTAATGACAGGGGAACAGGCCTGTAAGAGCACAACCCTAGTTAATGTCAGGGGAACAGGCCTGTGAAAACACAACCCTTGTTAATGACAGGGGAACAGGCCTGTAAGAGCACAACCCTAGTTAATGTCAGGAGAACAGGCCTGTGAAAACACAACCCTTGTTAATGACAGGGGAACAGGCCTGTAAGAGCACAACCCTAGTTAATGTCAGGGGAACAGGCCTGTGAAAACACAACCCTTGTTAATGACAGGAGAACAGGCCTGTGAAGGCACAACCTTTGTTAATGACAGGAGAACAGGCCTGTGAAGGCACAACCTTTGTTAATGACAGGGGAACAGGCCTGTAAGAGCACAACCCTAGTTAATGACAAGGGATCAGGCCTGTAAGGGAGCAACCTTTGTTAATGAGAGAGGAACAGGCCTGTGAAGGCGTAACCCTAGTTAATGACAGGGGAACAGGCCTGTAAGAGCAAAACCCTAGTTAATGTCAGGGGAACAGGCCTGTAAGAGCACAACCCTAGTTAATGTCAGGGGAACAGGCCTGTGAAGGCTCAACCTTTGTTAATGACAGGGGAACAGGCCTGTAAGAGCACAACCCTAGTTAATGTCAGGAGAACAGGCCTGTGAAGGCGCAACCCTTGTTAATGACAGGGGAACAGGCCAGTGCAGGTGCAACCATTGTTAATGAGAGGGGAAGAGGCCTGTGAAGGCGCAACCCTAGTTAATGACAGGGGAACAGGCCTGTAAGAGCACAACCCTAGTTAATGTCAGGAGAACAGGCCTGTAAGAGCACAACCCTAGTTAATGTCAGGAGAACAGGCCTGTGAAGGCACAACCTTTGTTAATGACAGGGGAACAGGCCTGTAAGAGCACAACCCTAGTTAATTACAGGAGAACAGGCCTGCAAGAGCACAACCCTAGTTAATGTCAGGAGAACAGGCCTGTAAGAGCACAACCCTAGTTAATTACAGGAGAACAGGCCTGTAAGAGCACAACCCTATTTAATGACAGGGGAATAGGCCTGTAAGAGCACAACCCTAGTTAATGACAAGGGAACAGGCCTGTAAGGGCACAACCATTGTTAATGAGAGGGGAACAGGCCTGTGAAGGCGCAACCTTTGTTAATGACAGGGGAACAGGCCTGTAAGAGCACAACCCTAGTTAATGTCAGGGAACAGGCCTGTGAAGGCGCAACCCTTGTTAATGACAGGCGAACAGGCCTGTGAATGCACAACCCTAGTTAATGTCAGGGAACAGGCCTGTGAAGGCGCAACCCTAGATAATGACAGGGGAACAGGCCTGTAAGAGCACAACCCTAGTTAATGTCAGGGGAACAGGCCTGTGAAAACACAACCCTTGTTAATGACAGGGGAATAGGCCTGTAAGAGCACAACCCTAGTTAATGACAAGGGAACAGGCCTGTAAGGCCACAACCTTTGTTAATGAGAGGGGAACAGGCCTGTGAAGGCGCAACCCTAGATAATGACAGGGGAACAGGCTTGTAAGAGCACAACCCTTGTTAATGACAGGGGAACAGGCCAGTGCAGGCGCAACCATCAAAGAATGGAGAGTAAGCCAGTGAAGGTACAACCAAAATAACGATTGTGTAGTTTACTGACTATTTTTATTTCAGATAAAGAGCTGATACTCTGCGATACCACCAATTAGTACATTTTTTTATTTTAATTTAAATAAATACAATTCCATTCTTATCTCATTAAATGGTAGGCAGCCGATTAAAAGGTTGTGCTTTTGTTGTGCACCACTCCTAGGATCTCGGATAAAAATAATAATGAAAGAAAAAACCTTTACCTTGGTTAATTCAGACAGTGGTACGAACACTCAATACTCGAGACCACTGGGGAATACTTAAAATAAAACATGGATTGTTGAAATAAAATGTAGTAATTTAGTCTACAATACAAAAATGTATAAAATAGACAATAATTGGAACTTTAGTGGGTTTATTATTGTTTCCTTTTTTACCACATCCCAATCCTACCTATGAAATTCTGGATAGTAATAATTCTAATTTGACAAAATAAAATACCATTGTTGAGAAAAAAAGAAAAAATCAATAGAATTAATATTTAGACATAAAATAAAATATTAATTAATTCTCTAAAATAGATAAAAGTTCTGAATATATTCTTTCTGAGAGTTCTTACATGAATTCTGGTTTTTGATAAGAGAAAAAAAAAATTATTTAGAGATGAAGAGTTGGCTTGACCTCACCAATGAATTAGTCCATTATGAAACACCAACTTCAGAAATTTGTTTCATGTTATTGATGCTAACACGTTCCCAATTTTTTTTTTAAAACAGTCTCTAGTTCTTGCACATACACTTAGCTTTCCATTTACTACTTGCACTTTACCTTACACCTATTGAATCACTTTAAAAATAAATTAAATTAAGAGCTCCACAGATTTTGCTCCATGTTAGACCAACGCCGGGGAATAAAACCCTCATTTACTCCCGATAAAGTTCCAAGAATAATTTAAAAACGTTCTATTTTCTTTCTAGTCTAAAGAGAAAACTATTAAAACAAAAGATAAAATGTTGGCTATGGACTAGAGATTAAAAACCAATACAATGCAGGTTTAATATAAATATTGAAATATATGCCAATGAAGGTGAACAATGTTTTCATAAAAGAGTTAAAATGTTTATTTCAATCTGTCAAAATTGAAAAGCGTGCTAGTTAGGAGTTATTTACATCTTTACTCTTTTACTTATTTTACAATCATGAGACCCGCTACTCACTTGTTTGACAGATCTGCGCATGCGTTGAAATAAATCATGGCTGACATTGAAAATAAATAAAAGAAGAGTCAACAGACTTTTTAGAAGGATAATTAATATGTTTAATAAAAGTTAAGTGTTCTTCCTTAGGTCAAAATTCCATATTTAAATTATTCAAAACAATGTTATACGTTGTTCCTTCCGTCCTTTTAATTTATTGAATGGCTAAAAATAGTATTATTTGTCAGGCCGGGATCACAGCGGGTTAAGCGGTGGCCGAACTTTGAAGTGCTTAATTTCAAACGAAAATAAATTGGAAACTATTCGCAAAAATTAGAAAAATATATGGAAATACATGGAAGGGTAGCAAATAACGTTACAATACATTTTTAGAAAATACAGCTATCTCTTTTTGCGGCTAGCAATGAAAACCATATTGTAGGTGTTATTTCTCAAATTTTTATAAGATTAAGCATCAAAGGCAACATCTTCAAATCACATGACTATATTTATGGATGTATGAAAGTAGTTATAGTAATATGAAAATAAAAATTAGGTTCTAGTAACATTTTTTTTATTGCAAATAAGGTTATTTATATGTCAATAGTACGATAATAATTCTCCTTTTCCATATTCATATAGAGAAATTATTAGAAAATTTTAATAAATTAATCTACCATTAAAATTTGTCCATAAATATTTACCGCTTTCGATTTAGTATTTAGTTACATAATTTTTGTATAAAATAAATTAATGTTTTTCTACAATCAGTTTATTTCATACAGTGTATGTATGTATCGCTAGTATGATACCTTATAAACCTTTCTCTAGATTAATATCAATAGTGTCCCTTAGTCTTACAAATACAAACTGATGTCCAATTACTTGCTCTCTTAACAAAAGAGTAAAAATCCTCAAAATTCTTTCCAAAACCTCCCTCATCATCGAGACTTGCCACTTCCCCAATCTTCCATTTTACCCACCGCCCGTTCACCTTTCACTCTCGCGAAACCTCCAAGCTTTAGATTGAACACCCCCTCACCCCTCTTCTGCCAATAGCACTCTTTTCTTACGTCCTTATACCCCCTACTTAATTATACCTACTTCTTTCTTCTCAATCTCTGACCAGAAAAATTCACCCCCTCACGCTTTTAAAAAAAATTTAGCCCTCGTTTTTCTTCTGTTAAAACACTAGAGTGGGAGAGAAAAAACATATAAAGATTTGAATGGAGAAAAATAGGGGTGTAAAGTAGTGGCTCATTTAGTAGAGTAAGAAAAAAAGTTTTGATTATATTTGCATAATTGAATCAGTGGTGTTCTAGCGTGAGCTTAAAATTTAATCGAATGAATTTAAGTTTAATAAACAAGGAAAGACAATAATTCTGGATGTTAGATTCAAAAGTAACTTAATATTTTGTATAAGCAACTCCACATCTGGAAGTCAATAAAAGATTAAATAAGTTGATAATAGTATCAAGTTTTTATTGTCAACTTAATAAATCTTTTCTTAAATACAGACGTGGAGTTGTTTAGACAAAAAACACTAAGTTACTTTTGAATTTAACATTCAAAGTTTTATTTCCTTGTTTATTAATCTTAAATGTATACTTACCAACAAATAATTTAACCATGAATATAATTACAACGATTGAATGTTTAGCTTGTGGTATAAAATAGTAAACAAATTGCTAATAAAATCTAAAACTTCTTTGGGGAACGTGATGAGTGATAGGTAAAATGTGTTTGTCTATAGCTCAAGATAGGCGAAAACCACTTATTTGGTTTGAATGAGGCGTGAAACGTTAACATTTATCAAAATCTTGTGTTCAATTATTTTATTTTTTTACAAAAACAACATTACTATCTCCGAAAGTTCAAGAAAAATTAATGAGTGTGGCTTTGTGTATCAATTCAATATGTCTGTATGGTCTGTAATTGTTAGATATTCTTATTTTTTCCCCTTGATATGCTTTTTTTATTCTTTAGTCGGGAAAAATTCCCCTGCCTAATCATGTTTCTCTAAAGGAGATAGTTTAATATATTTTCAACTCATCTTGATATCCATCTGGGATATTTTTATTTGAAAACAATAATGGGATATTACTGAGAAATAGACCATTTAAAGGAAAGGTTCTCAAACATTTAAGTGTGAAGGGAGTGTTCATTTAGGAAAATAAATGGTAGAATGCACCGCACAGATTTTCTCTTGATTTTATATTAAAATATTTATAAAAAAACTCGTAAGATTTGCTAAACGAAATAATAGGTGTATACATTATTGTAGAAAGATTATTCCAATGATAACAAATGAATAATATACACTATTACTTACTTACTTACTATATTGCACTAGAAACTAAGAACAATGTTACAGAAAAATGGAGAAAACAGAAACATCTTTAAGAGCATAATAATAAATCCATTTTTTTCTCTTGTTGCCCTCCAGTAAACCAACCTTGATTTTAAGATTAACATATTTAATTCCAAAAACCCCCTTATTAAAACTAGATACGAGGTTTTAGCCCAATTGTTAAAATAGTTTAAGCTCTAGCCCGAGGTACAGACAGACAGACGGCTTTGCAGAAACCCCTTTTTCTGTTTCAGAGTGTCATGAAAAAACGACATTAATCAAAATCTTGAGTTCGATTTTTTTTACGATCACAATAATTTCTCTCCGAGGTGTCGGGAGAAAGTAAAAATCCCTGTAAGTGCACTAAGAAAGGATTCAAGCCCTGATCTCTCATCACCAGTAAACAACTGACGAGATGTATTAATTAACCAACGTGCTCATAGGTATCCGCATTTTAAAAATAATTTCAAATGTTTAATATTAATTTATGTTTATGAAATTGACACTATTTTACATCAGCTTGCCGTATTAGGTATTTAATTGAGCTATTTTACTCTAATGGGGCTATTTCACAAAATCACCTTTATATGTGTGTTGAAACGGGGTTTAGAAAAGGAAGCAGATATAAGAATATAAACATTAAGTCCAAAAGAAAGAAACGCGTGTAGTTTTTTTTAATCATTTTTAAATTCTCTTTCCACTCTCTGTACATCCTTGTTCCTCTCTTATTTCTAGGCAGTCACCTTCAAGATTAAGAAATTCCATTTCCTCCGTTATTTCAATAGAATATTATGTTTCTATAACCCACACTTCTGGGGACACCTCAAATAGATTGTTTGTTTTTTTACTTCCCTTTCCTACTGTTTTTTTCCTCTTTGCTCTACCTTAATTCTTCAATTCGAAAGGCTCACTTTTTAAAAAAAAATCACGAAAATATTTTCAATTTTATTTTATTCAATTTTCACCACGAAGAGAAACCACTCTGAAGCTATTTAGGGTGAACAATTTATTTTGAAGTTAATTAACGATTTTTTTATTATTTTTTTTAGAATTGGTAATCACAACTTTTAAACAAGCAGAAAAATGTAATTCTGTTCACAATTTTACAATAAACATAAATAAATATTTATATGACTTCAACAAAGCTTCGTGTATCTGTATTAAATATTTAATTTTACTTATTCATTCCTTAGTAAAGTTTAATTATAAAAATATATAATAACATTGAACATTGCCAACAAAATAGAGTACAATGTTATCCATCTATTCACGATCGGCAATGTTACATCAAAATACAAATGGCTAAATCAGGGGTTCTCAACTGGGTAAGACCACAGACTAAAACTGTTTAAAAAAATTATTTCTTCAATCTACAATATCTCAGACTTTGTACAAACAATTTGTTTAGTTTGACGCACTTGACTTGCTGAGTGGTAATGTTAAATAAATGTAAAGCTCCACAGTAAACATAATCAGAACCATAAGTATTTATCCACTAATATAGGAAAAAATGTGTTTTCAGTATTATATACATATATTATTCAGAATGTAACTCTTAAGTTAGGCAATCTTCGAGGGTGGGAATGACATTCTGACATATGGTGAAAAAGGTGCATGCCACTAAAATGGTTTGAGAACCACTGGGCGAAACTGTCACATAGTAAAGATGTGCCTTCTTGTGTGAATGGAAACCCACTCCTACCAAATTTCAACCTATGTTACATATAATTAAAACTTAAATGCGCCATTTATATTTTAATAATAAAATATACAATAAATGGAAATTATATTAACTATAGCTTCGAACAACGTAGCGTTCTTCTAAGTCATAATACATAATCAAGGTATAAGGGTCTGAATTACCAAGATATTTTGATGGCTTGTGATGTCACGAGATCTGTGGTTTGTGCTTAAGTGAGCTACCTGGGAGAGTATGATATTCATGGCTGACGTTTAGAATTTCTACTTGAAAAGTGGTTTGATATTTTGAAATATTGTTCACAACAAAATTTGGGCGAGCATTATGAAACATGTTACTAACAAGCTAAAAACCAATTAAATAAAACTTATGAACAGTTTAAGTAAGCTCATTATCAACATTTTAAAAAAAATAAGTAAAATTTACTCTGCAGAATATTTAAATTAGTGTTCTTGAAATAAAAGTCTTTAAAATTACGAGACAATTAAAAATTGCTCAATTAAAAGATTAACAAATAATCATGTTTAATAAAAGCATATTTTATCTCGGTAATATAAAATGGCTAACATTCGTTTCCACATATTTTTGCATTTGTTAGTTTCAATCGGATCCTTTGATTTTTGTTGTCACTTTACTCGAATTTAAAATACAGTTTTAAAACTATTTAGGAAACAAACTCATTACTCCCATAAAGAAACAAAACCTTCACATTACTTTGTTGCTTTGTAAAAAAAAATTATAATAATAAAGAGTTGCCTACAAAAGATGACTGACTTTACAACTATTCTCCCAGTCTTTCTCTTCGTTTCTTTCACAACCCTACTCCCTCTTACCTTCTCATCTATGAAGTTTCTCTTCTGTTTTTTTTTATCTTACTCACCGTTCTTTATCTTTGGTTTCTCTAGTGGAAGTCACAGAAGTGACTCTCCGGCTTTACCACCCTCCTAACCCTCCGCCCTTCTTTTCATTATTGAGGGAAGAGCTGCGGAAAATCGCGAACTTACCTCCAAATGTCAACCTCTCCGGAGAAGGCGTTGACAGGAAAAAAACGAAAGAGGAGGGGGTGGGGAGCGGACGAGGACGCCATGTTGGGGAAATTTGAAGGGGGGGGGGGATGAAAGGCCAGACATGTCAGACGATCTTTCCCCCCGGAGAGAACGTGGCAGTCATAACAATAAGGTATTCCAGACTATCTGTGGAACACGGCATCAGATTACCTCCCTTTAAGAACCTTAACTCCATTATCTTGGTATCAACTAGACTAGAGTAAGATGTGATAGGTAGAACATTTTAGAAAAATAAAATATATTTTATGCGGTCATCTGATGATATTTTACATTGTTATTAGATGTATTTCTTAGGCATTGGTAACACTGGACTACATGGTTTTCTATGTTTGCCAACTAATAATTGTTTTTGACTGTGTTTTTTATGCTGAGCTCAGAAATTTCTTCCACTCTTTTCATTCATGTACCTTTTTTTCACATCTCTCAAGTTGATTGATATCAGGATTTTACTATTGAACGCATTAGATTAGGTTTAAATGATGGCATGTTGTAAACTTAGCCTTAAAAATTGGCCAGTCATTTGTTTATTGATCTTTGGAACGCCATTTATCAGTTTAAACCGTTATAGCTCAGTTTATTTTTGGTGTTAACATTTCAAATTTATGTTAAAATAGATTTTAAAATTAGTTTTAATAGTGTTTTTAACATATGTGTTTAATAAAAAAAAGTCTGATAGAACTAGAATTTTGCTATAATTTCAATGTAAAAAATTTCTTAAGACAAGGAGTGCCTGGTTCAAGATGATTACATTATTAATAGCCGGACGTCCATAAAAATATCAAGATGGTAAGCATATGTTTTTTTCAGATCATATGGTTCAGCGTAGGGATACATAATTTGGACTGATAGCTTTTAAAAGCCGTCAGCTGTGAGCTGTCATTCAGCAGCAAAGAAGCCATGGGGCTACCGTAAGTCTACATCACTAGCAACAGTCTTAAGTACACCCGCACTTCAGACCGGAAACAAACAAAAGAAAACTCTCCAGTTCTTTCAACATGATACCTATTCCTAAAATTGACACTGAAAATATTACACTTAGAAAACGAAAATGCCAGAGAAGTGGGGGGTAGGCGTGTACTGTTAATAAATTGCAGAAAGAAGGACTAGAGTTAAGAGGGGCCAATGAGGCTAGAAAAAAAACGTATCATGAGCAGTAAAAACTTTGTTCACATAACCATAAGATGCTCATCAATAAAATATTAAATATAGCTGTTTAATTTGTAGTAATCCTTATCTAGAGCCACCTTCAGAAGACTGTATGCAGTGTAGTTAGTACAAGTAATGGGCTCATTGAAACTGCACATCTTACTCTGGATTCAGATTATACTTCTGTGACGAGTATCAAAACTAAATTGAAAGTTTCATTTTATAATAGTCTCAAAATAAACAATTATAAATGATTTACTTTAAATAGCACAATTATCTTATTAATTTGCTTGGGGTAGATCTATATAAACATTTAAGATCATTTTGGTAGAATTTTTACGCTAATTATATATGTTGTTTGTGGTATGTCAGCTGAATAATATATTTTTTAATGTTTTTAGTAATATACTGAAATCATAATTTATTAAAACCCAATACAATGTTTTATATTAGTGAAATTGATTGTATTCTAATATAATTAACATTTTCAGGCTCCATTATTCACTTTGCCCAGGTATACGGGCAAAGCGAATAATTTTCAATGTTTCTTACTTAATAGCATATTGTTTAATATATTAATCTAAATCAACTCACTTTTATTCAAGTTATAAAACACACTTCTAAAAAATATGACGTCATAATTTATGTAATTACCTGTGAGCCTAATCGTTAGCATTTTTTTTTTTAAATTGCTTAGCGTATTCGCTCTGCCAGGGTTTCTCTTGAATTCTATTAAAAATTGACTAAAACAAATTCTAAAAAAAAACATTTATTCAATATCATATTGTTCATAAACTTATGATGAAATACACCATAGTGTATAGTCCGAATGGGTAATAAAACGCGTCGCTAAAATAACATCATCCTTTTATCTTAAGTAGTATAACACATTAACCAATAGGCCTATAACATATTTTCTTAAAAAAATTAATTCTCGGTATTTAACCTAAATGTAAACATTTTTTTGGCATTTTATAGACACTCAACTGTAACTAGCACTAGTCCAAACATATTGATTAATTTTATCATGTGTAACAAACTATCTCAATAGCTATTAAAAATTGCTTGTTGACGTTGAAGAGGTCTGTCAAGATGTCAAAAGCCATTTAAGAATTACAAGACCAAGACATAAGCATAAAATTAGTATTACAAGGAACGTGCTTGGTAGAACGACAATCGATTGATTGATACACTTCTTAATTCAATCTTTCAAGAAATATTATAATTAGTATTTTTCAAAGTAACAATTTTTGTCTACACTTATTTATAACATCCAATATCTTATATATACACATTTTATACTAGCCAACATATTATCCTAATGATATTGATTGTTCTCGATGGCACATTTGCTACTACAACCATTCTGTAATTATTTCTCTAGATTGTTAACACAAGAATTTTAACCTCGTGACCCAGATAATAAGTTCTAAATAATACTATAATCACTTATATTTACCTCGTGGACTATGTCATTAGATTTATTTTTATTTTAATATGTTTTATATGTAATCCAATTTTAATATGTCTCATATGTAATTATCTAGTCTGCAATTCTCATATGTGAATGTTTCCCAAACTAAGCATTCTGTCAAATTGCTAACTTACTATCAATCACCTTTTAGTAATCCTACTAATTGTTTGTAACTGTGTAAATAGTCCTTGTTAATTTTTCTTAAGTTGGTATTAAATTGATCATTCTTTCTTATGCAATTTATTAATTCTTTACATTCAATGGATTTACATTGTTGATACATACATAAACAAAACGGTAATAAAAAAAAAAAAATTACTCCAACCCGTTTGGGTTCACGAAACCTAAATAAAATTGATCATTCATTTAATTAGTTAGTTTTGTTCCTCAATCTTGTATTAACGTTTCCATTCCAGTCAATAAATATTTACAATTTTCTAGTTTTCAATAAATTCTCCATAATATTTTTCATCGCTTTATAGGAACTCGCTCAATTACAGTTTTACCTATTTATAAAATCAATTTGCTCTTTACAACAATTTCTGAAGGGATTCTTGGGAAGATGGTTATATGAAACCGAAACCCGAGAAACCGGCTTCGGCTGGAGAATACGTATGAACCCTGACGAGAGGCTCTTCCCGGAGGATAAGAAACCGATAACCGGCCACGCGAACTCCGTTTCAAATCACTTTAGCGTAGCACTTTTTTCACGCGGATTCGCATTTGTTCTCATTCTTATGTATTTGTAATTGATTTAATTCCTGGCTTAACAATTTTTTTCTTCCCTTTGAATAATTAATCTTTTGCTATCTCCGTTCAATTCATATTGTTAATTGACTTATTATTTAAATTCTTTTTCTTGATCTAACAATCTCTATTTTAATAAACCAATTCCTTTTATTCATAATTTTATTGTTTATTTGACTAAAGAATGTATCAACCAATCAATTGTCGTTCTACCAAGCACGTTCCTTGTAATTCTAATTTCATATTTTTCCTTACTACAAATTAAAATTAATTTAGCTAAAATAAGAATAAAAGTTAGTAATAATATAAATACGTATATATTTATGTTATTACTCATACTTTTAGGTCTAGTTTTGTATTTAAATATGTTTAATACAATGAGGATAGATATTTTCACAAAGAAAATAAAAAAATCTTTGATTCCCCCAAATATATATTTTCAAACTAAAAAAACTTTATCAGATACACTACTTTTGGTTAAAACATGTTAACGGTTCAGTACGAAAAAAAAAATTATTGTGATTTTGAATTTTACATAATGGGTAGTTGTGATTTGAATAGGATTATAAAATCAACCCTCTCTCTCAAAACTGTTGGACCGATATTGATGCTGGATTATATGATTTCCTGAGCCATGTTTAGGAGGGTGAAGAGGGGAGTTATTTTGAGGACGTAACAGGATGAAACCATGAAAGTGGATAGGGAAGGGGGGGGCGTTACTCTTTTGATTCGCTGCCCGGAGGGTATCAACACTTCGTCACGTGACTCAATCCTCGCTACTTTCCCTTAACACCGGTGGAACAACCCCTTACATACATTGGGGAGATGGGTGTGATGGTATACCGGTTTTGGTAGTGACATATAATATATGTGTGTGTGAAGTAAATTATGCAGATTAATAAAATATTAAAATAGATCTTTTTAGTTATACTTTTATTTAGAAAAAAAGACGTAGTTTGCAACATACTCGTATACCGAGAGGCCAAGAAGAGGGCTAAAAACCGGAGTTCACATCTTAAAAGGTGTTAATTTATAGGCTTAAATGGATTTATAATGGCTGGGAGGCTGCGGTTTGAATATCTGGTGGGTTAATTGAGATATTTTTTTCTATATATGATTTATAACTGTGAATTTTCTCCATTCTCTATCCATGAAAATGTGGATGTACTGTCTGTGAAACTACCCTTAAGATCCATACCTTTCACATTATGACACGCTTATTGTTACGGTACTAATTAAAATATTCATGCAACAGTACTAAATTATACTCATACTTTTTATTTATCTGGAGTATATGAAGTTTGGCTTGGATAACTTTTGTAGTTCATGGGTTGTTTGGTTAAGGAGAACAGATGAAAACATTAAATTAGTTAATGAATATTGTAATTTATAGATGGAAAAGGAGACCACCGATATTATGTATACACAAAATAGTTTAACATAAATAGATTACACCTCTCATTATTACAGAAAACAGGAAACTAATAATTAACACCAAAAAACTATTTGTAGATTTAAAAACATACTAACTTAATGATTATGAACTGGGTCAAAGTAATATTATTTTTATCAAGTCATAATATTAAAAAAATTAAAATCAATAATTTAGTTGGAAAAACGATTTAAATAGTATTTATATCAAATAATGAATTGGTTAAATATTACAAAAAAACAATATAATTACGTACCATTCCTAAATCTATTTGAACACACACACAAAACCAACAAAAAATAATTATTTTTGTAAAATTTGATGTAATTATTTAAACTATCTTTAATGAACCAAAATAAAAACACCTGAAAAGTAATCTAAAATAAAAAAAGAAGCACATCACAACAATCCGATGCAAATTGCCAATAGAATTGCAAATGCGTCATATCTGCGTAAGACCATATAAACTATTTTCCATTCGTGCCTTGAATCTCGTATTCCCCCTATGAAATTCTTGTTCCCCCACATCCTACCATTGATTCCATTTGTCACCAATCAGTTTGCATTGTTCCAAGGGGTAAAATTTATATACGAATCCAATCAAAGAATTAGCTCGCATGCCTTTTTTTTTTCACAACCAACCCACGCCGTATTTTATAGCCAGATAATTTACATTTTACCTTTATTCCTCAAACTTTTACATCACGTAAATCAATTATATGTATATCATTAAATCTTTGAGGGTATCCTCTCAATATCTTCTACTATACCCCTCTATCATCCCCCTATTCTTTAAACTTTTCTTACACAAATCTTCACTTATAAAAATGAAATAATTTTAACACTTCAGGCGATTTGGTATTTTTTTATGTATCACTTGTCTTTCATTTTTGCCAGTCCCCAATTTACATAAGTAATTCTTTGAGACCTCAAAACTTTGTTTGCTTTTATATACAACGTTCTTTTAAACTTTTAATGATAAAAAAAAGTTGTTATTTTTATCTTGTAGGGTAATATTTACATTGAAATAATTTTTCCATTCAATTTTAAAATGCTAAATCACGTAGTTATTATGCAGTAATATTTATCAATGTTATCAAACATGACACCATAATTTGCAAACTAGTATGGATTAGTTTAATGTTAAAAGTCAAGATAAAAGAAAGATGGGGTCAGGGGAAATAAAGAAAACATTTTGAACTGTATAATAATTTAAAATAAGCTACATCGCTTCCCTGTTGAAACGCTGTATGTTATAAGCCTACCCGGTTTTCGGATATATAGTGAGTCTTTCTTTATCCCCGTAGAATTGGTGTGTCACATATTAACAGACAAATACAGTGTTGAAATCGTTATTCACTAATAAAATATGGAAACAAGTTTTGTAGAAATGGAGTCAGAATAAGAACCAGTCGATGTACTGACAGGTCAAGAATAACTAAGAGGCTTAGAGACAGTGATAAGATGGTTATAGACACAGCGGGATGTTGCTAAAATAAAGGCTATACAGCTAGTTTTGCTAAAAAAAAATATATTATCTACAAAAATAAGACTCTCCCATTAAAAAAAATTACTGAATTTTTAAAGAAATAATTTTGTATTTAATTTATGGCAATTTTATATTGGTTTACGTGAAATTAAAAAAAATCGAAAATCGTGTTTGCACTGTACATAAAGTAGCCTATGTATGTACAGTGTCTAATTTCAGTTTGCAGTAAGCTTTATTTTGTTCAATCAATCACATCCCTTGTAAACAGCTCGTGATTTCATTATCTTTGTTTATTGTATTCGATAATGTTTTTAGAAGAATATTTAGTTTAATAGGTAGTGACTACCTTATCAAATAATTGAGTTGTTGGACTACTACCCCGTAAATCCTGGCCTTAATCGGGTAGCGATATTTGTACGGTACAATCTACAGTTCTGAAACATTTCTAAAACATATAATGTAGAAAAAAAGTGTCACGTTCAAATTATACTTCTATTTTAATACGATGGAAATAATATAGTATCATTAGTACGTGTGATAGCTACCCTAATGAATTAGGGATGAGAAAGAAGAAATTTAGAGGTAATCTACCAGCATTTGCGTGTAAGAAAAGTGGGAAACCATTTAGGGAAAGACGCAACCTAGGTAGACCCGACCGGGATTCGAACCCTGATCTCCGCGTCATCATAAGCCCGGTCTAACACGAGAGTGACGCATCAGACCGTTCGAACACTGAAGCAGATATCAATGACTTATTCTAAGGGTTAGGCGCTGAGAGGGCTGCTTGGAGAAATTGTACCGGAAATAACGCGACGAGTAGTTGGGGACCTCATCATTAGTGTACATTGCAGAGATCGATCCTAACTCTCTACATTACTTGTAAACTATTGTAATAAGATTACACCTGGACATGGAAATCGACCCTGAGAACAGTGGCTTAGTTCAACAATTCTTTAAACACTGAGCTATCCGGGACTCATATTTTAAGGCAGATTATATGGTGGACGTACATGAGGATCACACATTTGTAGTCGACGATTTCCGGACGTCTACCACTAATTCTGGCTTAAAATATAAATGAAAAATGACCCTAATTATGGGACTATTCTTGGATAGCTCAGTGGTTAGAACAGTGGTGAACTAAACTAAGGGTCCCAGGTTCAATTCCCGTGTCCAAGTGCAATTTTTTAATTTAAATAATACCATTTCTCGATGTAGCTACAACTGCAAATAACTAAAAAATAATAGCTTTGCTATTTAACCCACTTTAATAATGAGATATCGATATATGAAATTCACGTGACCACTCGCACCACTTAAAAAAAATTACACTAATTTGAACCAGCTACAACAACAAAAAACTCTATAGCTTTTAAACTAGCGCATTTTCCTATATTAATCAAAAAAAGAACATGGCTCGAAAAATATAAATGATAGCACGTTCAGGAAGGCATACCTAATATGCCAGATCATTAATCAGCGAAAAGATTCACGTATTGTGGGGGACTAGGGTGGTTCCTCCCCTGCCCGCTACAACCCTCAGAGAGAAGGAGGGAGATTTAATTAGTGTGCTGGCGAAGAGTGAGCCCACGTGTCCACGCATGCCTGCTCAGTCCAAAGGACGTATTTGATTGCGTGAGAGGGTCTGAACATTCACTCGCCACAAAACTCTTCCCTGGCTGTCTTATGAATCTTAATGTTCAACAAGGAAAAGGAATACGAAGGGGTGGTTAGGATCTTTGAGACCATGTCCCTTTAAAAAAAATTGCCCCCACACATGGCAATTGCTTAATGCATTCGACTGTGTCTGGTACAAACTTTATTTTATTTTTATAACTGTCCTTGGACAAATATCCAGGAACTATAAAAAAATTCCATGGCACTAGTCCTGAATCAAGCTGCACCAACCGAGTGACCACCGTCTGTCGACGAAGATAGTAAAAACCTCTGCGGATATAGGGTTTTATTTCATCAGCACAATGAACCCTACGGTCATTAATCGAAGTTTTCTAGACAGGAGCCGCTAATTTCTCATTCCAGTAGCTCTTCATTTGTCCTCAAGAGGCAGAGTTGATCATGTTCTAGAACTAGTGCTTCACAAAAAATCTGGGAGTGCAGAGGATTGAACTTAGTAACTTTGGACTCTCTAGTCAGAGACTTTGACCACTAAGCAAAAGAGTTGGTGTTTAAATTAATTATGTTAAACATAATTTATGAATGAAAGACGTCAGGCAGTAAAACCAACAGTTGGTATCACTTGGAATAAATCCGAAATAGCCAACAGCCCCCCCCCCCTTCCCANTCCCATACACACACACACACACACACACACACACACACACACTACTCTATCAAGCAAGTAGGACAATATTTTAAATAACAGAAATAACTCGTAGCAACCCTCACCTTTTTTTAACCTTTAAGGCTATATACACACGGGTGGTTTTATTAATCGGCATTGCCACTCCCCCTCTACGCAAATGCGGGCTCACTTCCTATAATTAAACCTTCCCAATTCCTAATACATTAGCGTAATTAGTACTTAAAGCGTACGTATAGCCCGAACGGGTAGTAAGATGCGGAGCTAAATAATAATAATAATAATAATAATGAATCGGTAACTGTAACCTTTTCCCCCCAGAAAAATATTTAAGCGCGGAAAAATTAATTCATTAGCTCATATTTTCTTATTCTGATTCAATATTTTGGATTTGTAGGTGAACACATGATTCGGATTTGACAAAAAGTGATTTGATTGAGCTCTAGTCGTAATCTCGGTAGTTTAAAAAAAACTTAGGGTGGCTAAGAATTAAATTCAGTATTCATTGTGCCATAATCGGAATTAATGATGAGTACCTTGTACCTTCCTGCATGATTTTAAACCACCGCCATTGGTGTGGCTACTCTAAATTATACTTTACCCATGATTACCCTTATTTGTTTAACATATATGTGAATAGACCGAACGAGTAGTAAGAGGCGATGCACATTTTTTTATGTTTGGACATTTTTGGTATGCCTACCAAAACGACAATACACACAAACAAAATGTGTACGTGTATTTATATATTTTAAAGCACCACTGAGAGAATAAATATGTACGTAAAATGTTAGTTCAAAATACATTAATTGATTCAAAAGCTAGAATAGAATTAGAAATATACATATACTAAACAAATCACAGTTGCTTTAACCCTTTAAATTACAAAATAATTATGAAAAAGTTTTCCAAATAAAAGAGGAATGTATGTTATTCATTCAATATCAGCTACACACTTAATTTTATGAATTTAAATTAATGAAATATAAAAAAAATACTTTAAAAAATCTATTTTATATGTTTATAGCTATTCTAGTCAAACTACTTCATATTGGGAGTGGTAGAAAGGGGTGTATCTGACAGTTTAAAAAATTACTAAAACTAATTTAATATATTCAAAAGTCAAGTCATATGACCTTCAGCTGTTACTTTTGATAGATAATATCAATAAACACTACCCATAAAAAATATGTATACAGTGAAATGATTTTGATGTCTTCAAATACATAAATTTTTATCTTTTAAAAGTACCTCCTAGCAGAATCTTTTTGTTGTTGCTAGATTGAATCAAATGTCAAATTCAGCTTTACACAGATTTTCCCACATCTGTCAAAAAGAGTGATGGGTCAGTTCTAAAATTGTATCCATCCCAGTTCTATTATTTTTATTCCAGTCCAAAAAATCTAACTCAATAAGACAAACAAGTCTGAAGCCATTTGGTCTTAATTGGTTTCTTCTTTCTGTTATACGGTCATTTGAATAGTTTATTATCTAGTGGCACATAAGAGGTGCAAATAATCAATATTTTTATGATGAGTTACTATTTAATTATCAAATGTGCTAAGACTATTTCTTTTAAATGTATTAATTTATTTTACAGTTTAAGACTAAGAATACTAAACTGACTTTTTAGGGAAACCAAGATATTCCCTAATTTCTTAAGAGCCCATCTCAAGGACGATTAGTTAGTATATTTGATAATAGATCGCGCTATAACAATAAATTTCATCTAAAACAATTTTATAGACCCTACACTTGACAAAAGGAAAAATTTAAATCAGTGAAATAGTTTCTCCATTTTAAAATATGTATTTTAAATAAATTATCACACATTAATTACAATATGAATTTTGAGAAACCTACTTCATGAAAAAAATACAATCAAAAAGTTATTCAAATAAAGTTTTTGTCTCAGCCTATGTCAAATAATAAACTAATTTATGTAAACACAAACCCTAATTTAATCCTAAGGTATAAAGAATAATTGGCGACGCCAAAAACTCCACACCCTTTGCACGTCTTTCTAGTTCCTTCAATGAAAAAAGCAAGAAAGAAAAATAATTAAGAAAATCATTTCTCCCATCTTTCGTGTTTGATATATACGCTTATGTATGTACAAAAGAGCTTTTATGAAATCCATTTTCAATCTTAAAAGAAATTAGATTCTTTTTGTGCGTTTCCTCTCTGCAATTTCCACTCTCCTCCCTACTCCCCAGCCCTCTATCCACCCTTGATATTACGCTGTGCTCATGTTCTTTGCTCAATTCGTGACACTTAAGAAAAACAATCTTATTTCCAAAGACAATATTTTGTAAAATAGGCCTTAAAAAACTCTGATGAACACAAGTATTACTAAGATTTTTTTAAATCTTAAGTAGAAGATATCAAGTATATCTACTCTTTTTTTATTTATTTCTTATTGCACAGTGTCTTACTACCCGTTCGTGTTATAAGCTTAACTACTAATTATGGCTTTTATTTTAGCACCGCGTCTCACTTACTACCTGTTCATGTTGTAAGCTATAATTAAGCTAATGAGCTAGGTATTAGTGAGGTGGAACTTAGAGGAAGAATACCCGCATTTTAGTGTGGAAAAAGATTGTAGGATCAAACCACAAACTACCCATCATCAACAGGCCAGCTTATAACAATAGTGAGGCCTTAGACCAGGGGTCTTCAAACTACGGCCCACGGGCCAAATCCGGTCAACGGTATGGGTTCATCCGGTCCACGGACGCCTTGACCCAAATAAAATAATTAATTAATAAAAATAATTTTACCAACGAATATCAAAATGACGGTGCTCATGTATGCAGTACACAAAATACCACCATGCATAGGTCTACCATCTAATGCAGCCAGTGGTAGTATTAGAAACAGCCATATGGGGGTGTGCAGTTCTTTGGAACTCACTAGCCGTGTTCTATTGAGTGTGCTAGACGTTTCCTATTTAAGAAAGAAAGAGGTAATTATGTTGGATGCACAGCTCACATCTATTCAAGTTTAGTTATGGTTATAAGATGTGTGTATACACTCCAATTTTCTTAAGTAGAACCATTATTTGAAAATTGGAAATCAGAGTTCACACAATGGCATGAATAAAATAATAATCTTACTATTTATTTTATTTACATTCTTAGTCTGTTTAATTAATAATGCAATACCATGTATTTTTTAAAGAGAGTGCGGAATTTTTTGATATGACTATACAGGCTTGGATTAAGGCCAAAGGTGGCCATTTTTAGCACTTTCTCTAAAGTTAAGCAGCTCCAGATTACTGGAATACAAACATTACTAACTTGGAAAGATGATCAAACATCTTTATACTAAAACATTTTAGAAAACATTCTAATTGAATCTTTCGTAAGGAGTAAATGCATATAATAACATCCAAGACTTAGATATTGTCGTTAATAATTTACAAAGGTATGAGTTCAGATAAATTACTAGTTTATTAATTGATTACTAAATTACCTGTTAAATTTATTTGAACTCCTACCTTTGTAAATTATTAACAATACCTAAGTCTTGGATTTTATTATCTCTCTATACTAACTTTATTCATTATTTTTTATGTCTCCTGAATATACAGTACATCGCGAGAATGAAACCCACATGTTACGGTACATTCTGTATATAAATAAAATATAGAACTATATAGGCTTATATCTCTTTTCCGATCCGGCCACCTAGCACTTTCAATATCTTAGGTCAGTGTGTATGTTTATCAATCTCTCCAAACGCAAATGCTGCCACAACTCATGTAAATTCGACCTTCCTATGACCTAACCAAATGGAGTAGTGTGAATTTGCGGCTAGTTTGAATGCATAAAAGAAACTTCTCCAAATGAACAGGCGGGATATAAAAGGAGACCAATAATCTTTCATCTTCTTTCAATGCTGCATACCGAGAGGTGTCTATCTAAGTCTGATTTTCACAGGAAACCCGTTATTTGAAACTGGAAACTCAGGTTACCACGTTGGAGCGTAGAAAAAAATATACATTTGGTTTTTAAATCCCTATTCCGTTTGATTAATAATGTAAAGATAAATTTTACAGTAATCCTTGAGGAAGTACTTATTGAAAACTTTTGATTACATACTTTTTAGATGAACTTTATAATTAACAGATCAAATTAGAGATATTTATAGAATTCCAAATAGTTTATGACTTTCAGTCAATGTTAGTGGATGAGCTTCTTATATGACTCAGACTTTGTTGAAAAAGTTAACCATTCAATTCCATAATCAACAGAACATATTGTTCCCTAGTGGAGAATTGTACCAGGTATATTTATTTGTATTGCAGTACTTTTAAAGGGTAAGATGTGGTGCACTTACATACATACAAATATTTTTGGAGTTTTTATTTACCAACAGACCTACTGCTTCTAAAGCATGCATGTCTATCCACAACAGCACGTGACAAATATATTTTCTGACGTCATTTGAGACACTACACCTTCGCAGACATTACTTATATTTATATCATGTTAAGCTACTCCCCCTGCGCTGGGCCCGATCCAAAACTAATACATCTATGACGTCACTTGAGTCACAGTGCATTGCAGGTTGCATTATATGCCAGTCTGGCAGTATGTATATTTGTTTTCTATTTTAAAATAAGAAATGTCTATTGTAGGATTTGGCTAGTTTTACATTGTTTAATTCAAAAATTCTGATAATTTGAACCCACCCACATTCCCCCTTAAATTCTTATATAAAACAACAGCAAAATTTATATTTAATCTTATACAGTCTGTAAGATCTTTCAATATTCACATCTAAGTTAATAAATCAATCACACATTTTAAATTACAGACTCATTCAAGAGTAAAATGGATATTGTGGGTAAAATTGCTAGTTATACTGTTAAAACCAAGATGGTCTTATTTTTATCATTTCAAATTCTGAAATACTTCCCACGAGTTTTCAATTATGAAACTAGTTTTCTTATATCGGTCATAAAATGTGTATATTTTCTCGTTGAAATCAATATTATTTTAATTGATATTTTATTGACTATTATAGAAATATTTTTTAAATAAAAATATAATATATCATTAGTTTTAATAACAGGAGTTACACGTTTTAAAAGAAGGGGCATAGTTTGTAGTTTTAAGGCTTACCTACCAAATTAGTTTAAATAATGATTATTGATGACTTCATAGGACACCATCACAAAAATACTGGTCATAGGATTGAAATGTTGTTATTCTCCTCACAAGTCGGGACGTCATAATTAATTCATACTTTAATAGACACAAATTGGTTCTACCCATTTTAGGAAATGTATTTTAGTTTATGTCAAAGTTTGGTGAAATATCTCTCACTCTCTACACTTTAGGAAACCTCATTTGGAAAAACTATATTTCATACATTATTCACAAACACAATTTTCTAGAGTGAAAATTAATTCTACAATATTAATTAGTTTTAGGAAATATTTTTAATTTTAGAAAGGAGATTAAGCTTGATTTAATTTGGATAATAAATTTAAAAATGTGTTTATAACTAATGTAGTGTGTTGGTTTGATCTTAATAAAATAGTCAATGTTAAGTAGATTGTTTTGAATGTGTATGAAAGTTAGATCTAATTATCTTATGAGATGATAAATTGTTCAAAAACATTTCAACTTTCATTTTATTTTGGTTAAATATTTCATTGTTTCTTTGTAAAGTACTTTCCTCCAAATGTTTACAAATTTATTGTAGTCTATAATATAATGGTGATCAGCCTATTATATTAAAACATAGACAAATATTGTAATAAACTATAATAATTAAAAGAACAATCATTTTGTAATATGCTATAATAATTAAATAAACATTAATCAGATTACTAATTGGATCCCATTTCATTCATGATAAAATTTATAACTTATATAGTACCACCTTTTTAAATAACTTACATAAAGAGGTACACTTTATCCACTTTGTATGTATACTGTATTATTATAATATTAAGATGTTCTGTCTTACGACAGGTCCATTCCTTTTGTCATTGAACTTAGACCACCAATACGCCCTGTCCCCTGCTTCCTCCTCGAGCTACCATAATTTTCTAATTTCCTTCAAGTCATCTAATATTTGAATCCTCTTTATTCCTAAGCCCTTCTTTCCCTAAGCTTTACCTTGTATGAAATCGCGCAGAAGAAAGTACTGTATACAGGATCTTAAATAGTACATGACCATTGAATTAAATGTTTCACTCTGCCTATATTATTTATCTGAGCCTTACTCAGGCTACGCGTAACAAATAACTCCAGCTACCTTACTTGTGGAATAGAGATTGGTAGAATAACTTAAAAAAATGTATCTGTATTAGAGTGGCAAGAAGATGAGAAAAACACCACTATATATCAAATATTAAATCGCATTTAGTGTACCCAGCTGGGTTTTGAACACCAAGCTTCCAGTCACCATCAATCCATTGTATTGCTAGCCTAATGCCTTAGACCACCGTTCAGTGGTGGGTACCAACAATCTAAATTAGATTTTAACATGAATAATTCGAATTTGGTTTATAAGGTGGTTCATCTTAGATCCACCCTTAAAACCTCTTCCCCTTCTCAACCACGTTGTTCTCTTAGAATCCTCCTCGATTCTTTCCCCTTTCACCCTCTCTTTATTTCCCCCCCTTTCTCTCCCACGTAGCTAGGTTATTACTGCACCCTGTGGGACTAATTCCATCTTCTGCAGTCACAATCCACACCCACTCCCCACCATTGCTTCTCTTTCTATTATTACTGTAGGGTTGGCTTGACACTATGGATTCTTATACCATGATTCACCGGATGTAGTCAACGAAGGCGTGACGTCACGATCTACAATAGGAGCATTCATTGTTTTTAGCGAATCAGCTAATAGTGTGTAGGTGTGTGTAAAAAAAGTACATTTTTATGAAAGCCCTTTACTATTCATCCCCCTATTAAAGTTGGGAAAATATACTGACCTTTATCTATCAATAGGGTCAGTTTGTGTTTCTTGCTAATATTACGGCCACGTTGCAGATGCTAGATAATTCATGTTCATATCAAAAAGTAATATAAAGATGTTAAAAAAAAGCGCCCGGATATCCAAAGAAAACAATCTTTAAAATCATATATGCCCTACATAAAGAGAGATTGTGTAGCCAACTACGAAACAAGTTTTCCGTGTTCATCACATATATATCAAAATCCTTACCAACTGTTCAAAGTGGCAGCCTTAAAATAGGTGTATGGATACATGACGATATCGTTTCGTAATGTAGGTCAGGTTTTCCTATATAAAATCTGATTGTAGTTCTTCTGAATCATGATTCCACATTGTCACGTTCATATAGTCCGCCCTGATATTGAGTATATATCTCATGGAGGCTAATAAAAACCATCTGGATCATGGTTCTGCTGTGTGTACGTTTATGCTGAATCCTCTCTGCCGACACATTGATGCTCGCCAGGCACCTCACTGCTGGCACATTGATGCTCGCCAGGCACCTCACTGCTGGCACATTGATGCTCGCCAGGCACCTCACTGCTGGCACATTGATGCTCGCCAGGCACCTCACTGCTGGCAGATGGATGCTCGCCAGGCACCTCGCTACTGGCAGATGGATGCTCGCCAGGCACCTCGCTGCTGGCAGATGGATGCTCGCCAGGCACCTCGCTGCTGGCAGATGGATGCTCGCCAGGCACCTCGATGCTTGCATGTAGCTATGATGCTCGCAATGGAGCATTTACCCTGCAGCTGTTCACATTGCTGTAAGATACTGGCATGAGAGGTTAGTTGTGAGTCGTGTTTTGTGTTATTGGAACGAAATAGGAAATTATGCTACAAATTGAATATACTTGCATTTGCTTGGAAGGAGAATGAGAAACAATTTAGGGGAAAAAGCACCCTCAATACAACCGATTGTTATAATATGGGTTTATCGCGCCTCGCTTTGGGCGTCGATTATAATACTATCGGTATCAACCCCGCTTTGGGCGTCAATTGAAACACTTACGGATTAATTCCCTGATATAATAATGCTGTGATGATGTACAGGTTGTCTATAGCTCCGTGATCGAGCGCCTATCATCACTGTACAGAAAATATACCGTTTAATCTGCTGTTTATAGCTCCGTGTTCGAGCACTAATTAAACCGGTATATTAATAAAATTGAAGAAAGAGAACTGTTGATGGCTGTTATTTCACACACGGTTTATTTAAATTACACCTGTTAGTTACTTGTACATATTTCAATTAAATGTTTTATATAACTTCACACTTGTGATATTGATGTGAATTATATTATACTGTGTTAGACTGACTTGTGCGTGAGCGAGATCTCGGTGGAGATGTTTGGATCCCGGAGATGCCTTAAGCATACGCACAATGGTTTATATATAACATACCTCTTGCCTTTCTCTCCCCTCATCAACATTGTAAAATCCAACTAATAGAAAGAGACCTGGCGACAGGTTTTGTGAAGGCTAGCTTCTTATTGTTATAGATAAATGGCGTCTTTATCTTAAAAGTATACTCTACATATATTACTTTAAATAAAATTTACCTTCATCCATGACTTTTTACATAATTTAGATTAATCCAAACAAATATCATTACACGATACCTTCCCTGTTACCGTCAAACCATAGTAGATGAGGTTGACATTTAGGGCAGTATATAAGAACGTCAATAAGTGTGAATGGATGCTTAATGACATGTTAGCGTAATCCCGAGTACATTTGCATAGTCTTAAAGCCTATGATGACTTAAGCAAACCAATTCCAATAAGGGTCCACTCATATTAAGTCTGTAGGCCTATTTATATCAAAGGAACAGTCACGATACAATCACGCCACAGTAACGGTATGATATATTACTGATTCCATTGTTTTGAATCTGATTGTTTACATCAAAGATAACGCTTTGAGCTCGATACAGTTACGGTGCAGCCTCTCTCTCACGACGATACCTTGAGATAATATTCACCGTGTCGTCATCGTAGCTGTTTTGTATCGTATCGACAATGGAGCTCTAGAGAGCTCTAGAAAGACGTTCTACCCATAGTTTGCTGCCACTGTTAAATATATTGTCATCACTTTATTGTCTTGGAAATAGTCAACATACAAGTAGAAATCTCTGGTTGGGGACATGAACCAGGTAAGTTTGCCACTATACATATTATGTAATAATAAGTTTTTGAATAACTTCTTCTCATCGTTTATGAAACAGGAATACAAAGTAAAAAAAAATATCTCCCTCCAATTGTAGACTCAGATTTATTGGATGCATCAAAATTCATCTCCTTCCTGCTGGCATATTTTCTTCCTTGTTCATTTTAATGACTTCAGGCTCATCATACAAAATAATGACCATAAAAGCTAGCTCTAAATGGGGAAAACTACACATGCTTGATTCTATTCATTACATGTTACAAGGAGAAATCACTCACGAACCAAACAAAGTCATCGAACACAAGTTTACCGTTGTAGTATCATTTATGTAAATAACCGTCATCTCGGCCGTATCGTAGCTATACCGTCATCGTATCGTGACAGTAATGCTAATGTAAATACGACCTGAGAGTACACTTAGTGACGTTCTTGCATAAAGCACTTAGTACACGTGCCAAACGACACCACAAAAGTCAACAAGAAACTTACAACCAAATTAGAACCAACCGTCAAATTGTTTCCCCTGCATCAGGTTGAATGTCAGATGCGCATTTGACAATAAAAATCTGTGTGATCTTGCTACTTGAACTTTACTCTTTCTGCAGTAGATTTCCCTAAGGACCTCTAGGTACCTTAATCGTTCTATCCCCTCTATTCCACTCCCCTCCACCCCACCTCACTATCATTCGTACTGTCCTTTTTTTTTTTACACCCGACCCCTCTCTGTGCAATCTCTAGCTTCACCATCCACCTCACTCCCCCTTTGTCTCTTGTCTACCGTTGTCACTTCTGATGTATATAAAAATGGTCGGATGGTTGCTGCAAGGTAAGTGCAGTCTGGCTGTCCCCATATAGTAGGACAACCATGAGAAGACTCTTAAAAACCTGTATAAGAAATCAATATATATTATACAGCCTTAACAAAAGGTTATTATAGATACTAGGGAACCCATCAAAAACTCGTATTCAAAATTTTAAATTAACGAATTTAAGAAAATTTAAATTTTTCTTTTAATAAGTTTCATTGTAGAGTTAATATGACGACTATACTAATGTAACATCTAGACCATGTTGACTATAACATTAGGATTATCAAAGTCAATGGTTGCATGGTCTACGGCATCTCTCTCGTGCTATACCCATCTGCTGATGTTGGGGAGTTGGGGTTCGAGTCCCAGTCGGGTTTACTGAGGGTGGTTTGTCCTAAATGGTTTCCCATTCTATTTACAGGAAAATGTGTATATATTTCTTCTATCTAAAATGTTTACTTACTCATCTCCACTCAATTAGAGTAGTTTTCATTACCTGTATATAGTCTGACAACATGGTAAGATGCGTTGATAAAAAAAAATCCATGTCACGTAAGAAAGCTATACCTACTGAAAGGCAAAGCCATGTTGGCAAATATAGTTCCAACACTTGTGTATATAGGGTGTCATGTGATCATACTAACGAACCCGTATCCTCTTCTTTTAGATAATTGTGTTTTAATCACCGAAGGGATTTTCTTTTATTTAGCTTATTAACATCCATGTGAAGAAATTACTCTCAAATCCAACAGTCTAGTTCTTATCTAATCTCTCTGAAAAATTTCAATTTTTAATACACAGCTGCTGTAAACCAAAATATCTTTAAATCACCATAGTGATACTATTCATATTTGTGAATTTTCCACAAAGACCTTGATTGTGAATTGCTCCCTGAAATTTTAGAAATGACTGAAAATGTTTGATATAATGATAGAAACCTCTTATGAGTATATGTCAAATGACATCCAATCTTAACGGTTATCTTATCTTAATATTTGAATAGACAAAAATTTCTCAAACATCTATTTCTTGAACTTTCCAAGAATATCTGTTCCTTTATTTATTCCTAGTAAGATTTGAAAAAAAAAATGGTTTAAGCTTATTTGCAAAGGAATTTTTAGTTGAACTATACCAAAAAAACTTATTTGTTTAGTAAATCTGTTAACAATTATACAAATAATTTATGAGTGTGTGGGACATTAAAGTGAAAGTAAAACTTTTTTTAAACTGTGTGAATGCGTATTATGATTTTTTTTAAATCACGCCTCAAACAATGAAAATAATTTCTCGTTATTTTCTTAGTCCTGTCATTGACTATACCCACATTCCAATGGAAACCGACTTCCATACCGTACCAATAGTGTTAAACTTACGAAGGAGTATGCCCTCAGTAAATATTTCAGTAAACATAAAACAATTAGATTCTACTAAACTGTCTGCTTAAAAATAGACTCTCAGAGCTTGCAACACAGGGGTCAACAATAGAATAACGATATCGAGGCTCTGTTAGTAATAATAAAAAGCTAATAAATAAATTTACCCATCTAGTCATGCTTGTAACGTAACAAACATGGCTTTCAGACCTAATCGAATCTGCTACAGAAGATGGATTGATTCATCAAAAAGCTGCCAGTAGCCACTTAAGTCGCTCGCCTGACATGGGAAACTACATAATCTTTAGTTCATAAATGTTTTGCTATTTTTTTCTTTATTTCATCATTAAATGGTATTATACTAATGGTAACGATGTTTTAAGTGTTTAGGTTCTGTTTTTTACTCACGTTGCTCTCTGGTCCGGGCGTAGTATTGAGGAGCTTTGTAAAATATCTCGATGATCTTGTGGTTAATTTCTAATGCATTCATAGAACTGTCATAAAGTTAATGAACCTCGGCTACATCAAATGCATTGCATTTGGTCAGTTGTGTGATTAGTAATATTTATGTTTATTTACGATCTCTCTCATTCTATAAACGTATGTTAATGTGTTATATTCTGTTATATTTAAGATGTTTAAAGAACCTTTCGGCCTTTATAGATATAAATTTATAGAGAGTTTAATTAGTATCGCTATAAAAGATTTGTTGCATTTAAGATGTTTAAAGAACCCTTTGCCATTCATATATTGAATTAAAAGTTAGAATATATTATGTCTATGACCATCTGGGTTGGAGAAAGACAATCCCAGAAGGCTGTTGGAGAACTCCAAAAATAAAATGCATTTAAGAATGCCGTATTAATTGTTTGTGTAAGTGAAAATTAAATTTTAATTTAATAATTTACTTAGTGTGGTAATATCAGTAACAAATTTGATAAATAATGTATCTTACCAATTATTAAAGGTATTACAATAGCGAACCCAGGAGGTAATCGACAACAAATCAACAATTTAGGTAAGCGGTTGCGGATTTATCATAGCTCCACCGTTAGTAAAGAACAAAACGAAGGCTTATACTTTTCAACCTGGCAGTCTTTTTTTTTTTTTTTAAGAGTACCACCCCGCAAACCAGCAAGACGAAGTTACTTTACACCATGTACAGTTATTCCTTATTGAAAGGAGATTAACTCAAAAGGCAATTTATCCCATAGCTAACAAAATTTTTATCAAGATAACAAAGGGAGTCCATGCTGCTTTCTTACAAGCGTCACTTTTTCATCCATCTTTGAGACTATAAACGATTATGTTTAAAATAGCACCTAGCGTGGTTTCACATGGCTTTTAAATTACCCTAAATTTTCAATTTTAAAAAATTAATTACTATACTTCAACCAGAAAATAAACTGAACTGTATTCGATTTATATAGTTAGTTATATATATGTATATTTATTATTAACTAAACATCACTATGCGTCGTCCGGGAGACGACTTGTATATTGTATGCATATTGTTTAGTTTTAAGAGGGTAAATATAATTATGGCATACTTGATATCTCATTATTATAATATGTTATTTAAATCAATTATCACTGGCACAGTTCACTAAAGGATCCAAGTTCTCTCAAAGTCTGCCCATTTATTTATTCAACAATCTCCTGTTGTGTTCTTGTACCACCTCCCTTTTTAATATTTAGATTCTATTACATCTGAAGGTCCAGAGATCAGCTATTGTGTCTACCGGTGGTCACTGAGTAGGGTGAACAAGTTGAAGACGTCACACGAAAATATAAATTTAATTTCGGTACGTGCTGGTATCAGTCCACTCTAGTATAGGAGGGAGTAAGGAAGTGTATTTACAGTAAATGGGCTTAGCTCATTGCGTGAGATTCCATGATCCTAGGACTACCACGAGGGTTTTATGATAGTTACAACCTTGCATGACCTGCCTAATTATTTCGACAATCAGCCAACAACCACAATGCTCCACGCATGGTCATGTACGTCAATGATCCTTCACAAAATGATACATTGGGAGGAAAATAATCATCAACAAAGTAAATATGTTGACATGATAAACCATGCACGAAGGAAAACATCTAGTAAAAAAAAGAAACTTACGTGTCACTTGTTTGTCTTATATTTTCAGTGGTCTTTAGATTTTATTAAAACTAGGCATCATGTGAAGTTTCACTAATATAATCTAGGAATGACCAGAAATTACTCAACTTTACAAAGTCAATAAAATATTTATAATATTATTTTGTTTGATCACAAACAATTCACTTTGACAAAATAAAATTTTTCTCTAAATTAGATTTAAAAGTCAGATTTTTTCTTTAACATAGGACAATAAATAATGTCATACTAAAAAGTGTAAAGTATAAATATGTTTTGTTTATGTTAACAAAATCTACTTTTTATTAGATTTACTTATAATCTAAAGAATTTTATTTCAAATAAATTTAAGATTTACACAAGATAAAATAAAATGATTATATTAAGGGGAAAAAAATCAACTATCATTATGAAAATTAAATTATTACAATTAATTATTTTAAGCACAATTTGATAAATTGTAGGTATAATTGAGCCATTTTGTTTCTTGTATTTGTAATTTAACATGTTTTACGGTTTTGGTCGATGTAATTTAAATGAATTTTAGTGGTACTCACGAAAGTAGAAAGTGGGTTCTTTAAAATTGCTGGAAAGATTATTGTGAGTTTTAGTCCTCATAATTTAGGAAAAAACTTTTTCGGAAACTTCCACATTAATTCTCGCAATATCCTCGTACATTAGGCTAGTTTTTGAGACCATTTATATATGATCCACGTTCTTTTCTGTTACTATTCTAAATTTATAATACAGTTGAAGAGAATTAAAACTTAATCACTAAATACGATAAAAATGAAAGCTTTGAATTCAAGTTTTAACTGTCCTGGTAGATTTCGTATTCATCGTTTTAAAAAATCTTTGGGTTCAAGGAATAAACCTTAAAACCTTTTGAGGAATACACAAAACGCCAATATAAAATGAACGCAGTAGACTAGACAGCCAATGTTGGTGAGATTGAGGTTCAAATCTAGGTCTAATGTACTGGGGGAGGTTTTTCAAAATTGTTTTTTATCTACCTTATACGCAATTGCGAGTACACTTCCTAAAAACATAGCCTCTCTCATTCTTTAAGCCATTGGCGTAATTAGTACAAGCGTATAATCCGAACGGGTAGTAAGACGTGGTGCAGAAGAAAAATAAAATAGACCGTCGAACCCAAGGTACATTCACAAACATCTAAATTTATTGCCAGAGTCTCATTCTGGTAGCGTAAACTGGAAACAAGTTTCAATTAGTTCTAATAGTCACCACTGAACATTACTTGTAGACCAGCCAACGAGCGTTTGCAGTAAATTGACAAAGAATAAAATAAGGTTTTAATTTTTCTGCGTGGTAGAATGAATATTATTATCTTATGCAAAGGTAAACACTAAACACCATACTATAAATTTTAGCTTTCTTTTGAGTTTTACAATATGAAAATTCAAATTTTTTAGCTGGGAAGTAAAAATAATGTGATAAAAGTGTTGCTACAACTGCAGGTCTCTCAAACTTATAGGTGGATTAATTATCTAAGCTATTATATATGCTACAGTAGCCTCATGGCTTCTTTGGTGCTGACAGACAGCCCACAGATGACTTCTGACAGTCTAATTTTCGGTATATACCTAAATTTTGACTGTCAGAAGTGACAGATGCTAAACACATGTGTTTTTTTTTTCAGATCGTTTGGTTTGACGTAGAGATACATAATTTGGTCTGGTAATTTTTCAAAGCCGTCAGCTGTCAGTTGTGAGCTGTCAGTCAGCAACAAATAAGTCATGGGGCTACTGTAGTTACGGTTATAACCACATAAAAATGTTATCCTTTAAATTAAATTAAAATGTGAGGGAATAATGGCGCTGTGCATGGAAAGATTCCTGGATAGCTACAGTAGCCCCATGGCTTCTTTGGTGCTGAGTGACAGCTCAAATCTGACAGCTGACGGCTTTGAAATGCTACTAGACAAAATTATGTATCCCTACGCCGAACCTTATGATCTGCAAAAAACATGTGTTTAGCAGCTGTCACTTCTGACAGTCAAAATTTAGGTATATACCTAAATGTTGACTGTCAGAAGTGAGCTGTGAACTGTCAGTTAGCACCAAAGAAGCCAAGGGGCTACTGTAAATGATTAGAGTATTGACGTATTAAACCAAAGGTTTCTGGTTCTATTCCCATGTCCGGGTGTAATTTTTCAATTTAAAGAATAAATCTAAACTAAGCTTAGGAAAAAATCTCGTATCGGCATTAGATGTCGGGGTTTAATATTTCACAGTAACACTGTAACATCACCAACTACGACATATCAACGTTATTTTGATAACTCTTTAAATGCATGTGAAATAATTTGATAGCTTTAAAGTTTAGAAGACCCAACAGTTAACTTTTTAACGACAATCTAATTTTTTTACTCAATCGGCTGGTTACCAATTAGCGAAAAAACATGCAATAGAAAGGAATAAATTAAAATTACAATTTATAGTGCTCGAACCTTAGATTAAAATCATCAACCCTCATCGGTGGTTTCTATCGTCACTCTTTACAATTTAGATCTCAATGTCACACGTAGTCCAGTATTGTTGCAATCACTATTCGGTGTAACGAGCATGTTTTCCCCCTATAATTTCACGAAAATTCTGGTACATTTACTTAGAATTCTATTATACTAATTTTGAACGTATTTTTTAATAAATATATGTAGTGTAGTGTGGTTGTGTAGTTAGTTAGAGCTGCTTTAAAAAAATACTAATAAATGAACTGAATCTTAGATGGCCTGTGAAGCACTGAACAAACTAAAATATATTTATATTATTTTTAAGAGCGCCTCTATGTTCTATTGGTTAGAGTTCCTTGATATATATTCATAATTCCCAGGTTCGATCCCGGGTGTGGCGTTTCAAAAATTTATCTGTGAATTTGTGATTCTGGAATGGGGTTAAACTCAACCTATCGAGAACAAATTAGGAGTTACTTGAAAAATGAAGTAGCAGCTCTGTTTGAAAACTGATATTAACGGCCGTAGGATTCATTATGCTGAACTGATGAGTGATGATACCTTTTATCAGCTAATATTGACACTATCATCGCTGACAGCGGCAGGCGTTCGGTTAGTTTAACTCACTTGTGTGCTCACACCATGGAGATTTTCATATAATTTTTAATAATATTTCATATTTATGTAAATAAGGGATGTTTAACTTTGATTAAATTGCCAAATAGCTTACTTAATTGTGCTTTAAAATCATAAAGCGTAAATGGGGTTATACACAACTGTTCTTTTCCGATTAATGTTTTATGTAAACCACTATTTTACTGAATATAGTCAAAGAATAAAATAAACTTGCATATTTATATTACATAGGTGCTTTTATTTTGTTATTCAATTTTTAAAATATATAATATACCGGTAAATCAATGGTTCATACTCACACGCCTCACAGTTTTACTTTTACCTTCTCTATCGTGCCCTCTTTTCCTCTCCCCACCCAACCACACCCTTCAATCAACGCACCCTATCTCACCCGTCCTCCCCCCTTCCCACTCCACCTATTCACCCTCTGTTCAATTTCCTCACACTCTACCTTATCTTCAACTTTCTGTCAGCCTTACAAAATATAGTTTTGGCTGCCAATATGTGTCACCAAAATTGAAACCGCAAAACCAAACACATTTTCAAATAATCAAAAATAGTACACTTTTTTTTCTATTTCATTTCCTCTTTCAAAATGAAACTTAAAAGAATTCAGACTACAAAGTTAAAATAACATATATATAAAAAAGAATATTAATAGGAAATAGAAATTGATAAGAAATTGAAAGAGTAGCTTGAGATAAAAAATAAATACTTGTTTTCAATTTTAGTTTAATTGAAAATAAAAAAATATGTATACGAAATCAACGGATCCTCAAGCGTGTAAAGTAAAATTAAATATATATTAAATTAGTGTTTTAAATATTTGTTTGGTTCTTGATAAATATTTTAACAAAACAAACCCCCCACCAATCCTCATGAAATTAAATATAATATTTAAATGTATATAAATAAGGCCTAACATCTGCTTATTTCATTAGTTTAAAGGTGGCCTATTTTTAAATTATTTTATTATATTTTCTCCACGTCTGAATACCATTTCAGGTTATTAGAATATGTATCCTAATGAAATACAGATAGGAGGGGTAGAACTTATTAAGGTAGTGTATCAGCATTTTTGTAAAGATGTGAAAAATCTTTGAGAAAATACGCAGTATTTCCATTCGGGAGGTTTTTTACAAACTAGGTAAGATATTGAAAAAAAAATCTCTTCTTCATTCAAGTCTGACATTTTATTCACGAGGAATGCAAGGAGATGACTGGCAGTGCGGCCCCATTACAAGCTCCATCTTAACTGAATAATCCTTGTTTGCGCAGGCATCTTTTTCAGCAGATTTCTAAATAGTGCAGGCCACTCCTTAGGGCTGCGCAAATAGTTGTTTATACAAACTAACAGTCCGTACACTCTCCAACGTGCAAACAAGTTTGCGCAGACAGGTCTACTGGGATAACTGCGCGTGCAAGAGGGCCTTTAAATGACCAGGGCTCGGATTTTGATGACATGTCATATTTTTGTTTCGTTATTAACAGACAATGTTCATGTGCACATAAATTCTATTAATGTTTCCTGAGTGTGTGAGCTTTCATTTTATAGGTCATTATTAATTTTGGTTATTTTTTAGGTAATTTTGGTTTTAAGGTCAAATTTTCTTGGATCACGACATTTGTGAATATTTTTAAGAATTGTGAGTTATTCATAGGCATTAATTTCGACCAAGGTGATTTTAAAATATTATAGAAATTTTATAAATGCATATAAGCTCACACATTAAGTTTTTCAATACACAGTTGTAGGAATAAGAAAAACATGCTGGTCAGTTGTCGGCAACTGACAGCCCGTGGGCAAGATCCAGCCCTTTGACTAATTTTATCTGGGCCGCAAAAGCTTTAGCAAACAAACAATAACAATTGTGTTATAAAAATTAGGCCGGTAACTAATTATTAGTTGGGAAATAAAAAGTTGAATTTTTTCTCGATATTTTTTCGAAGCCAGTTTACCAAAATTGTTTTTAAGCTTATCTGGACTGTAATATCAAAAAGGTTGCCGACTCCTGATGCAAGCAACGATCTTTGTTTCCTCTTGTTTGTGTGTTTGTAAAATACACATTCCTGGTGAGACACTGCAATAAGGCTAGAAAGGATTGCATTAGGAGGTTTAAACAGATTTCTGAAAATTAATACTATATTCGGCCAGATGTAAAAGTAAAGTTGTTAGGGACTATTAATTGTACATACCTTATGTTAAAGTTTCAATCTTTTTTAATGCATTGGTTGGTTTGGTCATGCCTTTAATAAGAGTTTTTATTCATCTATTAATACGCATATACCATATGTTCTGTGGCTGTAACGTTTCAAAGAATGTGTCAGGTTTGAAAATTGCTAAATAAATATTAGAGATGGGTCGAAAATAATTATTTCTCTATAATCCGAATCTTAATTTAACCTATGAATCCCAAATCCAAATTTGATATGTAGATAACATCAATCATCTGAGGCTAGCGTTCCAATAATATTGGTATGATTTTTTCTCCTCTCAATTTGATGTATTTTTATTTATTTTCAAACTGCGACTGATCACCCTAATCGTATGGTGGCAAGAGTTCCTGGCTACACATACAGAAGTCCTGGGTTCGATCCCTGGCACTTTCAGATTTTCTGTGATCATCAAATGCCATGCTCTGTATACGATATTATTTTTATTTGAAGTATCTACAGTGCACTTTCTGAACTGACTGGCTTTATCAGCCCATGAGAACTTCTATGTGCGAGAAAAAAATGACATACTAATTATTTCGGGAAAGGTATTTCCAAATTTCCTTCCAGGTTTTTTTACATGCCACAATGAACCAATGGCTTCACTTGCCCTCTGAAGGAAGTTGTGCCATGGAATTTTACTGCCCAAGAAGAATCCGTTGACCCCGACTGGGTTTGAACCCACGATATAGTTCTATATTTAAACTGCCAATGCCTGCACCGGTTCCCATGTTGTCTAGCCCATACATCTAGGTTGGTTGACCTCTAGAAGTATGGTTGAGGTTCAAACCAAGGCTGGGTGCACTGAGGATGGTTTTCAACATATTCATTTTCCATCACTCTTTACACTTATGCGAGTGTAATTTCTAAAACTTCCTTTATCATCCTTACACCTCAAATAGAGCCTTGTTATAAATAATATTTTTTTAAATTTCAGCTCTTGAATCTGTTGACACGTGGTATTAACTGTAATCGTCACAAACTATTGGATTCACGATGATAGGTATGAATCGTTAGGGGAGATAGCGAGCATGTATTTTATCACTGTGGTTCCCCAATCTCTTTCCATGCTAATAGAGGTGCATTACCTCATATTTACTCCTCTATTTCTAAGGTTGCTAATAATCAAAATGATACTATCAGAAAACTATAAAAATGTTTTATTCAAATATATCAGTGGTGAGCCAACTTTTTGACCCCCGATCGACTTCGATTTTCGAATTATCATTGTTAACACAACTCACAAAGGGACTTACTTGACTGTTGTTTTTTGAGAATTCTGACACAACTTGATCACAAGATGACTGTCGTATTATGCCACATTTCACATTCCATTGATAAAATAACTAAGAATTAAACTTATTTTCAGCCAACACAGAATTAAGTCTATTTTAAAACAGGTTTCCTGTCACTGAGTGGTGGGGGAAGTAAGAAGGCCAGTGCTATCTGGCACCTGCTATTTTCCTCTGGTGTGCATTCCCAAATCTAGACCCAACATTTCTCCCTCTAAGTGTCAGGGAACCACCTACAGGCACTCTTATATTTTGTTAATTTCAAAAATTTTAACTAAATAATTGAAGTAATAAAACATTTAATGTGCAGGATATCTTTGGGGGGCCCTTTAATCTTTAGGCTTGGGGCCATAATCCCCCCGCCCTGTTTCCAAATCATTCAAATATTTATAATTTGTTTAACTAAATTAACCTTCAATTAATTTATTTTAGACAATTAAGAATATATAATTGTTGGTGTGTAAAATATTTTCCCGGTACAAATTTAGATCTCGTTTCTAACTTTGTGGACACACTATTTTCTAGGCTATTATTTATAATCGAGACACAAGATTATTATTATTATTATTATCATTATTATTAGCACGGCGTCTTACTACCCGCTCGGGTTATACGCATTTACGCTAATGTGTAATGGTATGGTGATTGTGAGATGAAATGGAGGACCTATAGCTTAACGTGGAATCATAACCACGGTGGAGGCCTGGCATTCCCCACATTCACAAGATGTCTTGTCAGAGGTGAAGGAAGGGTTTGGCAATCAAATACATCTGTGCCGGGATTAAGGATTGAACCCCGGACCCCCAGCACAGAGACACAAGAGAAAAAGGAAGATATATATGACAAAGCTTCTAATTAAACATAGTAATTTGGTACTAATTAAGTTTGAGCATTGAATTTTATCGGCTATTATCATGTTTACCTGCCATACCATCTTATAAACCTCCTTAAACTAATGTTAAACTATACTCTCACAATGGAATAGTGAGGTAAGGAGTAATATATTATTTGACAGGCATATGGTTTGCTTATTCTGGAATCAAAAACTGTAAATTTATATTTAAAAATTGAAAAATCTCAATTATACATTTATTAGAAAGCTATAAAACTTTAATTATTTATTTATTAAATTACACATTGGTATAAGGGTCGTATTCATGAACTTGATTAAGTGAATGCTTTATTGACACTGGTGTGGGTTGGTTGCGTCATCATAGGTTAAACGGTGGAGCGATAGTGTGTTCGGGATCACAATATCGGTCTACTAAGCATTCACTATGTTTTCTTGCATGCCAATTTAAGACAACCAATAAAATTAAAAATAAAGATGTTATAATATATATAAAACTTGTGACAATTTCTAAAACCTCACCGACCAATTTTAGTTTTAGAACCACGAATTTTAATATAGAAAAATCACGACAGTTTTTTTTATCTTTGTACTGTGTATTACTATCTCTTTGGATTATACGTTTATATACTAAATACAGTAGCCCCATGGTTTCTTTGGTGCTGACTGACAGCTCACAGCTGACTTCTGATAGTCAACAATTAGGTATATACCTAAATTTTGATTGTCAGAAGTGACAGCTGCTAAGCACATGTTTTTGCAGATCACATGGTTTGGCGTAGGGATACATAATTTGGTCTGGTAACTTTTCAAAGCGGTAAGAAGTCAGCTGTGAGCTGTCAGTCAGCACCAAAGAAGCCATGGGGCTACTTTACGTTAATGGTTCTATAAATGAAGAAGGTTATATTTAAATTCTGTGTACCTCAATGAGCTTGTAAACGATATTTATATTATTATCTTATTATTAAACGAGCTAAAACTTAAATAATGCCGATTTTTTTCTCTAGCACGTCAAATGTCTTCACAATTAATTTTAAAAGTTCTATATAAAAAAAAGGCCACATGCTCTTTTTTCCTTGCAAGGTAACGGACGTAGGTGTTACGTCATCTTATTCCATTCGGGCGTGTGCCTTATATGGGGACGGTACGTGTAGCACATTAAATCATAATATTTGGAAGTATTATAAGAATGTTTTCACAAATTTGAGTATATAAATATTTAAAGATGCCTCAAGCGTACAAATATATTACAGTTTAAACTTTAAGTCCTCCAATTGATCTCACAATCACCCTACCATTACACATTAGCTGAAGTGCGTATAAACCAAACGGGTAGTAAGACGCGGTAATAATGGAAAATAATAATAGTTAACCGACCATTTTAATTCTATTGTATAATCAACACTGATTATATCCGGATATGTTCCAAATACTGGCATGTCCTTGTTCAATATAATACCAATCTTTTTAAAATGTATCTTTTTTTTTAACTCGAACTTGATACAAAACACGAGGCTCCAAAAATCTACCCCTTTTGATTGCCGTGGTGTCTTTGACACTACATGCGCCAAGAATATATTCCACCAGCGATCCACAGTGGGCCACTTCGTAAGCCTTTGACGCTGTGATCTGATCATAGCTTATTTCGTGCTGTAATGGATTATTATTAGCTGCTTGTTAGATTGTTAGTTTGGATATTACGTCACAGGCATTACTTTCCAATTTTTTACGGACAGTATTATAAAAATAGTTTGACATCTAAATCATTGCTTGCACTTTTAAAGCTGTGGTAAAAGGCGTGAACCAAAAGTTTAGCCGGGTTGGATGGGTCATTGAAATATTTAATTAACTGTCCTCTCTCTCTTTTTTTTGCATTCTTCCATTACAGGTCTAAAGAAACTGCAATCTGTATTGTCATGATTGGTAGTTGATGATTTTATTCCTATTTCTTTTATCTTTATGAACATCCCAGCTGTCCCCACAGAAGATGATTTAGACTTAGACCAGTAGCATTTAACATCTAAGATAAATATAAAATACTGATAGTATTTAAAAAAACATAAATCCAACATGAATACCTATAAATAAATGACTCAAAAATGGTTAAAAAATTAACCAAAAATCAAAAAAGATAAAAATGATTAAATAATGAACTATATACAAAGTTGTTAAAACAAGAAATTCATGAACAGAGTTGATTTAACCATATGCTTTGTTCGTGATGCACCAAAAAATTAAATACATACTCAATCGAAATTGCTAAAAATAATTATAAAGATATATACATATATGTATATTTCCAAATTTTATGTAATTTTTCATTATGACTATTTAGTTTTATGCCTTAACTCGAAATAATTACAAATTTTTGAAGATTAAAAACTCACATCAATACGTTTATAAATGGATGAATATATAAAAATTGGATACGCTTGACGTGACCTAGAAAGTTACTTTTCCAAGGATTTTTCAGTTGATATCGCATCAATTTATCTCATGAATAAAAAAGGTTGCGTGTTTACTGCACGGTACATGAGCACATGGGGAAAATATACGAAGGTACTCAAAGAAATTATCTTTAGTCTAACATTAAAGTCAGTCCTTTATTTGTTTATAAATATATACTATAAACTATAACAGATGATGTTATCTGTTTATTTTATTTTATTTTAAAAATGATTCGATTAAGCCTTTATATATATTCATTACGCAAATAATTCGTTCTTCTATACTTATGTCTAAAATGAAAATATAAAATAAATCAAATTTATTATAAAATTAAACTACCTACTTTTCTTGTAAATATTATAAAGCTGTATTGTATATATTATAAAATTTCATATAATATATAAAATAAATGTGACAACAAAATCGTATAAACATTCTCTCATTGTGTATTATAACCTTAAAAAAAATGTTCAAAATTTTGTTATTAAAATATTTTTGTTCATTAAAAAAATTTTACTAACCAGAATTATACTCTTTCTGTGTGTGTGTGTGTGTGTTTATATATTTATTTAGTTAGTTATATATATATATATATATATATATATGTATATATAACCAAATTGTTCAAATATTTTTAGCTATATTAAAATTTTAAAAAGAATATGATTCGTGAACTTTCCTAAAATTATTTGTAAAAATAAAAACTGATCCAATTTATCACGAAAATCCATTCACATATTCCTATTTTGAATTCAATCTTCAAGGAAAATTTCAAAAATTTGAATTTTCTATAATTGTATGGAATTAAATTATCATCGAATTAATTTATTTTACATAGAAAAAGATATATTTTAGTTGCTATGTAAAATTGTTTCCCAGTAATAACTTTAATCGAAATAGCGGATGCTATTTTTCAAATACATAAATTTAAAATAAATGGTACTAAATAATCGCACAAAGTTTCTCATATTGTTTATTTTCACATTGAAGGTAATACTCAAAGATATGGTTCGATCAAACTACCATCAATTAAATTTTCTTCATCAAACATACACATATTTTTAATCTCAAATATCAAACTTTATATATAAATTTTAAACCAAGTTATACAAATATTTTTAACAAAATCCAAATTTTAAAAATTAAATTATTTGTGAACCATTCTAAATTTGACTTTAATTTTAAAATAAAAAATAATCAGATTTACTATAAATAAATTGCACTTATTCTAGGGTTTATGTGCTTAAATATTTTCTATCGAGACAAGTATTTCAAAATGCTACAGAGTTCGCGTCTATTTCAAGTATAATCATAAAATTAAAAGGTTGATAATAGCTTGTATATGTATTCACTTTAAAAGAATAAAAATATATTTTAAATAACACTAGTCAAACCACCTTAAAATGTAGATACCACATTCTTTTAAATGTAGTATTTATTAAATACATTATACCAGTTCATGCTATTATAGTAAGAATTAAATTCTTTTTTATAAAAAAAAAAGTTTAAATCATTTATAAAATGGAAATGTCTGTTTTTATATAAGAAATAACTAAACATGATTTGAAAATATGAATATCACTCTAATAATAATGTAATATAAAAATAATTAAAATTATTTTAACTCTCATGTCTTTAAAGTATTAAAATGAAATTAACAATTTTAAAAAAAGTATTAAAATTGACGTCTTAATGAGCTAATGTTTCCCCAAAATAATCCTTCCTAGCTTTAACTATCATAAATAAAAAAATATAAAGCACAACTAGATATAACGTTTTTTATTGTTATTTTTTCTACTTATGTTCAAGCATCATTTCTCTATGCGCATTTGGGCATGTGCAATATAGGCCTATATGGAATCTCACTAGAAATGTATCTTATTACAAAATGTATTTCATTATAAATTTGAATGCTTATAAAAGTTGATATTCATATTTTAAAATAAAAATAAGAATGATAATAATATCTTGTTATTAGATGGTATGAAACAATAAAAGTTTTTTTATTAATATATTATAGGTTAGATAATAAAAATGTACTAGAATGTTGATCAACACTGGATTTAAAAGTTACGCAACATAATGCTCTAGCTAAATAGTGACTTATATTAGTTTTATAGTTGAACTAATTAATTAACCTTTAAATAATTGAAGTTCAAAAACAATCCATATTTATTAAACATATTCTAACTGAAATTATAATTTTAATAATAGGCTATGTAAAATATAGTAAAAATATGTATTATTCAATTATTTTGTGAACTATTGAACACATTTTATTTTCATTGCCTTGTCATGGAGATATAAATTTCAATGGGGGATTATTCAAAATGGACGAAAATATTAAATTAGCTTAACGCTCAAAAGTAGTTTTAGAACTCCACAACATTATTAATGTGAAATATTAAATTCACTTTAACGATGTATTAAGTTATCGAATGATTTATAAACGAATCTGCCAATATTATATAAATTAATTAACCCATACCTACTATTGCCAGACTAAGTTCTAAAACTGTAAGTTTATCAAGAGGAAGCTTGTAAATGACGAATCTACCAAACCTCTTATGTCAAACCAAAACTTTAATAGAAATATTATATCAAAGCTCAAAATCCATCCAAATCCAGAGCCCTAAGTGATTCCCATTTTGAGTTCAATCTTGAAAGTCGATCTCCAAAAATTTCATATTTTCAATAGTTTTTGGTAAGTGCACTATCCTTATATTTATTATTTCTAGATGAATTAATATATGTTATTATCCATGTGTAAAAAGTCCCCGACAAAAATTTTGAATTAGATAGTTAGGGCTACTTTTAAAAAATTAAAAGATTGACAAAAATGAGTCATTAAATAATTACTATATAATGATTTAAGAAAAACGATATTACACAACTGTTAATAATCTGAACATAGTAACAGATGCCCATTTTGAAACAAATCGATACATTAATTTTTGAATTTTAAAATTGAAAAGCGTCATCAATTAACCACCCATGACCGATTCTTTCCTTAAACTAGTATACAGATCTATTGGTAATGAAGTTATTTCCCAACACGTCCCAGATATAAATCAATGCTAAGTTGTTGCATCTATTTTTTAAATAATTCGAATTTTCAAACTTCATCAGCAAATCACCCTTAACCTAAATTTACCCGAGGCCATCAATACAATGTTATTTTTCATGTCCGACCTTTCCAAGACATACATTTGGAACCAAATTATTAAGGACATTTAAAAATATTTTAAGTCAATGAAAAATCTAGCGTCAGTAAACTAACGATAAATAAGTCTACACCATTAAAAAAATACATCGTGTTAATTGCCGTTTCAAACCTTCCCAAGTTACTAATTTGGAATTGGATCCTTAGAATATTTTTTTTATATTTCAAGTTTTAGTAAAATATCCACCGGTAAACTACACATAAATTAAGCTTTATCACTAAACTAATACGCAGTGTTATTTGTCATGTTAAATACTCTTAAGGTACGCATTTGAAGCCGAAACGTTAAAGGTAATGCCCAACAAAAAATTGATTAATCGAAGGGATAGGGGAGGTGTTATTGCCATAAAACATTAAAGTACAAATGAAAACCAAAGTCATTAAATTGATTTAAATCTATGACCATGGACTGAGAAACATACAGAAAGAATTGCAGAAACCACTTTTTATGTTTGTGTTCTCGTAAAATATTTGTCATAAAGTAGAGATCGATATTTTTACCTATCCAAATTCTTTCTCTCGTTATTATACCTTGCTTTGAGTTTAAAATAAAAGTTTTTGTTGATTCTTCTCGCCATAACGACCTAATCTCAAACTACATCACCTTACCACTTGATTATATAGTGCCTGAATACGCCACTGTCACGGAGTAAAGAGGGAATATCGGAGCGACAGTACCAGCGGCAAGAAATTCCCGACCTGAGCCAAGTAACAACACAACTCACATAAATATATGAGGTTAGATATGATTAAGAGGAGACGAGTTAGGCTGTTTGTTGTCTTCCTTAAACAGCGTGACGACTTCTTTTCTGCACCTCTGTCTCTGGGAGTGGTGAAAGGGCTCGTTACTGGTGGATTATCTTTAACTCAGCTGGAGGAGGAGAGTTAAACCCCGGGAGTGAATTCTTGCATCTTCATAACCCACTCCCAACGACTTTATCAAAAAGAAATTAAGGAAGTTTGAGCAAGGAGTGGTATCAGCTATTATTAAATTTGTATTTTATACCACCTTAAACCTCTTTAAACTAAACTTAAATTATACATCCTTCAATGAAAGAGAGAGTTTGGCTAATTTAATTAATAATAAAAAATATGTGTTTTTGTAATGTAAACTGCTATTTTGATATACAATTTTGCTAAAACTAAATTATACATTTATAGAAATCTATGAAATATTCATTGTATATTTACTAAATTACACTTTAGTATAACAAAGTCAAACCAATTTAAAATAAATAAGACATGTATTGTTTTAAAATTCTTGAATAATTTATAAAAGCCCCAACAGTATAAAGCATTAACACAAAAGTTATTGTATTTAATTTTACCACTACGGTACGTCTTAATATTTATTCGAGTTACAAGAATATTTACTAATTACGCTACAGGTTTTGGGGATTAAGGGAATTATATATAGAAAGTGTATTCACGTTTGCTTGGATAGAGGGTGGAAAAAATCATTCAGTTGAACCAAAGGGTTCTCAAACACTGATCTACAGATCATCAGCAGGCCAATCTAATAAGAGAGTTATTTAATAATTGTATTTTAATATTTAAAAATCATTTTCTATTCTTTTCTAATCACCCCAAGTAAATTTATATTAAATTTATTATTTAAGACCCACCTCGGTGGCGTAGTTGGTTAACGCACTAATCGTGTTGAGCTCGACCACCGAGGACGGGGAAATCGAGGTTCGAATCTCGGTCGTGTGAACTAGGGGTAGTTTTTTCCTAAATGGTGTTCCACCCTTCCTCCACACAAATGTGGGTTCACTTCCTCAAATTCAACATTCCCAATTCCCAATCCATTAGCGAAATTGGTACTTAAAGCGTATAAACCGAAAGGGTAGTAAGACGAGGTGATAAATAATAATAATAATAAATATTATTTAAGACACCTCTGACAAACAAAGAAAATTTAAATTTTCTTTCATGCTGAAATGTAAATGTTTTAATAATATAAGTAATATTTCACCTTGCTCACCAGCCCATCTCCAGACCCACCTTTATTTTATTTTGACAGTTTAGTACTTATTTTGTTATATTATATTTATCTTACAGCATGTTAAATTATAATGTTTAACATTACCTAAAACAGTGTTTTATAAAATATAGTTGTATAAATATTGATCTCTTCAATTTCAAAGGAATAAATTTTGAAATCACATGCCTTGATGCCATTTGGCTATCGATTAAGGTATAATTACTTACATGCAAAGTTTCAATTTTCTACCGCGCCGAAAAGTGTTTTTATATTCTCGATGAAAATATTTAGCCGCCTCACGCACCTTATTCCTCGTTTTATGATTTTTAATTTTTAGATCTAAGATTGTTCATAATCTTGTGTTTGTTTGTTGGTATCATTTTAAACTCCTGACAAATTTAAATCTTCTACCATATTTATAATAGTTTTTTCACTTAGTTTTGGAAACTTTGAAATACCTCATTTAACAAACCTATTTTAAGAAAAAGTAAAATACTAAACACTTATTTTGTTATTTAAATATATCCCTCTAAGTAACTTTAAAAAAATTCAATTGCTTTCTCCATTATATACAGGTTGTTTGGAAACTTATAGCCAAACTGTATTTATACTTGTTTAAACCAAAGGTAGTGCCAAATACTTCTACACTTACATCCGGAAACATATGGTAATATCATTCAATTGTGTTCAGGGTTTCGTCGTACAGTGCTGTAATAGCAAAGCTGTCGCGTGTTCGTGTAGGCTACAACAATTTCATATGAGATAGATGTGAGGAACCGCACATGTAATAATGGCAAGTACTTTCTGTGATTAAGGAACGTTAATGATGACCCTCCGAACATATTCCCATTTCTAGATGGACTGGTGTGTTACTTAATATTAAATGTGGTATGTTCTGCTGCCACACTATCAAGTGTATTATTGTGTAGTGCCATTCACTTAGCGCCTATGCAACTTGCTGTACACACATGCTCTAACAGCTTTGCTCTCCCGGCGCTGTACGCTGAAACTTTGGAAACAATTTAATTATACTAGCGTAGCTTTCCGAATGTAAGTGTTTAGGAATTTTGTATTAATTTTGGTTCAAACAAGCTATATTTGCAGTTTGGGTTATGAGTTTCAGAATACACTATATAGAGAAGAGAAGATAGTTATTTATTTGTGTGTGTGATTTGGTTCTATCCATGCAACGCCAGGAAATTTTATCTATTTAAAAAAAAAATTTATAGCCGTATACTGAGATATCAGAATATCATATGTTTTGCTAACCAAATAAAATACAATAGACAATCAATCAATAAAACCAATGTTTATTCTGATGTATTTAATAGTTCTATTTTCCTTGACAATAAGAAAGAAATTAAAACTATAAATTATTATTATTATTATTATTATTATTATTATTATTAGCACCGCGTCTTACTACCCGTTCGGGTTATACACACTTACGCTAATGTGTGATGGTAGGGTGATTGTGAGATGAAATGGAGGACCTACAGTTTAACGTGGAATCCGAACCACGGTGGAGGCCTGGAATTCCCCACATTCACAAGATATCTTGTCAGAGGTGAAGGAAGGGTTTGGTAATCAGATAAATCCATGCCGGAACCGAGGATTGAACCCCGGCTGCCAGCACAGAAGTCTTGACACCTTACCCATAGACCAAAAACTATAAAGCAATTTATATATTTACTAAACAGGTTTACCACATTCATACTAGATGAAAGAATAAAAAATATCTATATCTATATGCTCGTTCCTCAATGAACTAGTTTATACGACTCTATCCGTTATGCGCGTGTGACTAGATGTGCTGTTTAGATAAATAATGTTGGTATAAAATGCTATGATATACTACCACGTGCTGCCGATATAGAATATTTCAGGAAAGGCAGTTTTTCTATTTGATTAAGGGAAGTAATAAAAACACGAGAATATTTTTTTTAAATATAATATAATGTTAGCGTTTGTAAAAAAAGAGAGATTTCTATAGTTTTGTTCTGAAGAAGAACTTAGCTGGTGGTCAGTTTTCATATATGTTAATTTTAATAGCATACAATTTAATAATTTTAAAATTTAATGTTTAAATATAAAAACATAAGTAAGATATGTAATTACATAAAAACTTAACATAAACAATTTATGTTTATTTTGTTTTAAATTATAGTATTTTTAATAAATTACCAATTTTCCTATAATATGGATATAAACACGATGGTAATTTTGTTATATTTTGTTTTCAATGCAGAAAATAATATTGATATTTCATATGGGCAACCTATTCACCGTTATCATAAGTTGGACATTATTCCTTCCATCATTGAAGTTATTCTTCGAAATGGAACACATCCCCTGGCTGCCGTCGTCTTACAAGGAAACTGTCATCTTTCAAATGAAGTGTTGAAACAAGTGCAAGCAATTCAATATTTCCCAACTTTAACTATAAACATTCAACAAAACAATGCTTTGGACATCAAAGAAATATTTCCGGATGAACTTTTATCACTCGGTCTCATGAAGATACCAAACATAATATTTTGGTTCATAGAAAAATATAATGATAGCTTTTGGACTTTTCTGGGAAAGTTTAGAGATACTTTCTTAGGTAATCCAAGGACACCGTTTATTATAATATTTGTATCACAGGATGAAAATGAAATAAACAGGTTTAAAGAAGATTGCAAAAAAACATGGGACGATTATCATATTTTGAATATTATATTGATTACATTTCCTACTTCTTCTCTACCGAGTAGTAAAGATAGGCTTAAACATGAATTTCCTTCTCAAAATCTTTCATCAATAGCATGGTTTTTTAACCAGTTTAAAAACAATGGTAATTTTGTCAAGCTATCTAAATCAAGGATGACTAAAATAAATATTTTTACAGACAAGCTTAAAAATACAAATGGATATGAATTCAAAGTGACCAAAGGGAGATCAATAGATATTCTAAAATCAGGGAGACTAAGTGGTGAATATAAAGCTATTCAATATTGTATAAAGAGTATGAACGGAACAATGAAAGTCATTAAACCAAAAATAAATAATGAAATTTATTTTGGAAATATGAATCCAGTACCAGATATATTTGGAAATATTATCCCAATACTTACCAAAAATATGTTCATATCCTCGGACTATATTTTAATACCTTGTTTGAGATTTATCTTGCCCAAGGCGCAACGTGTTCCGCAATACATGAACATCATTTTGCCTTTCACCAGTGGCACTTGGTCTCTATTGTTCCTCAGTGTTCCTATAGTTGTTATGCTTTGGAAATTGTTTAGAATTGATGCATCTTCTGAAATGGTATTGATTCTGGAAACTATTCGCATATTTACTACTGGGAGCACGATTATGTTAGTGAATTCTTCAAGCTATAGAGGCTTTATTATTTCTTGCTTGCTGCTAAGTTTGATAATGATGAACTCATATATGGGAGGTTTGACCAGTTACTTGACAAAACCACTTTACTACCCTGATATCAACACAATGGAACAATTAGTTAAATCTGGCCTTTCGATAGCTATACCAAAATTGGAGGGTTTAGATGATATAAAAGATTTAATTGAAGAGGTGGACATTAACGATCAAGTTGTACAAACTATTTTAAATAGGGCTGTGTTCGTATCTAATATGAAAGCAGCACTTGACACGGTTGCCTTCAACAGAACGGTGGGCTATGTTGACACTGATATATTGGCTAAAATGTATACAACACTAAACGAGTACAAGGAAGATGGTTACCCAATGATCCATATCATGGAAGATTGTCCTCGCTTATTATTTATAGTTTTTCACTTCCCCTTTGTTTCACCTCTTCAAGACAGGATAAACATTAACATCAGACGTTTGGTTGAAATGGGTTTTCCAATGAAATGGATACAGGATGATGAATATGAAGTGACCTTGTCTGCTATGACTATGGATAAATCTGTGGTACGTAAGTCACTTAATATGGGCCATGTGCAGACTCCTTTTTATATCCTCCTAGTAGGTTTAACTTTAGGACTTATTTGTATGATTTGTGAAATGGTAGTCCATAAACTTTTAACATATTAACATAAAAATCTTGTAAATATAATTTAAAATTTAGCATAATACACTTTATAAATTTCATCATCGACCTTAAGCTATAGCTATTTATTTACTATGTGAACGTTTAACATTTATTAATATAACTGTGTCTTAAATAATGTCAAACTTGTTTATTAGTGTAAAAATATATTTTGGGTGTGCATGAACAGTAACTGTCCCTCAGTTGAACCAACGGGTGCTCAAACACTGATCTACAGCTCATCAGCAGGCCAGTCTAATAAGAGAGTTATTTAATTACTGTATTTTATTATTTAAAAATCATTTTCTAATCATTTTTAAGTACCCCAAATCTATTTATATTATATTTATTATTTTGGACAAATCTTACCAAATTTAAAAAAAAAATCTTTTATGGGGAATTTAATGAATATTTCAAATTGTTCATCTGCAATACACTTTTTACTTTATTTTGGCGGTTTATTACCTATTTTTTTAAATTATATTTATCTTAAAAGATGTTATTGTTCCAAGTGAATGATTGTGTGAAGTTCTTAATTCTAGTTTTCTGTACGATGAAATGTATTTAGAGCTAAAAGTATTATGCTTGTTGATGGTTTCTATTTATAATAGCAAAAATTCAATGGTTAGATGACAATTCACTAAATATTCGGGTTATAAAAAACAATTAAACTGTTATTATCGATCGCCATTTCATATATGATGGGATACACACGCACACATTTAAATAATAAAATATTTTTTTCATATTTTATAATTAACTAGTTTAATAACATGGAATTTGACATAAACAATTATTTACGAAACATGATGATTGATACTTGGCATCTGTCAATGTTTAAAATACCCTAACTCTACTATGTTCTTGGACCATTCAGAGGTAATCAGTTTGACAACATACTCTGTTTAAATACCGGACATGACTGTCCTGCTAGTCAGTCAGATTGTCCCTGGATGAACTCCTGGGCCAGGCCGTTTATCCCTAACTGGAGTTTACATGATCAGTACAGAAACCATAGTTTCAAGACTAGGAGTATTATCGTAACTACGCGGCCGTCACAAGGTCCAACAATTGATAATTTTAAATATGCACGTTTATTGTTACACTCTCTTAAATTTTTAGGATACACCCTTCTCACACGTTGTTGGACACCAAAAAACCTAACCACTGTCAAAATTTTAATTTCGAATATTTCAGTTTAGGAATATTAAAAGCTACATTTATTTGTAAAAAATAATATAACATCAAAGGGAATATTAAAAATACATAAAATAAAGCACAAACATACTAAATTTGTAGGTCTTATATTACTATTTGACGTTAGATGTAACATGAAGTATTATCTCTTAAAAATATATTCACCTAAATTTGTAGTAGAGTAAATTCAAAATAAAAGATTCAATAGATTGAAATGATTGTTTAGCAAATAAAGAAACCACAATATAATTAATTAATTATGTTTAATCAAACTAACAACATTATCCTAGCAAGTTTAAATCGGTTACCTATCCTTCTAATTCAGAGCAACACCAATAAACAGCTACATCCATGATTGCAAAGAAAATAATCATTAATTGAAAGAAAATTAGTTTGAATAAGGTATAGATATTTTTTCTAGTGCTAGATTAATTAACTTAAAAAAATTAGTGCCATTATTTATTTATTTAAATTAATTGAAATATTTATCGTTCAATTATTTTTATTTACATTAATTATATATATTTATAGTTAAATTTCGGCATTAATATTCAGATATATAGGGTTGTATGTACAATTTTAACATAAATTGATAGTTTTTATTCCTGATTTAATTAATATACTGATAATCATAAATTTTACAAGTCAATTCTGAATTGTTTTTTTTAAATTATGATGAAAACTGGGGAATTATCTGTATTAAGATTAGATTTATATAATCATATGCTAAGTAATGCGATATGGATCTGTCACATTTTATATATTGTATATATAGACTACCGATGAAATAATAAGGGTGCAAATCACTGAAACTTGTTTACGAAAAAAAATCAATTGAGAAGAACCCTGATCTTCCAAAAAAGGAGGATCTTTATAAAAATATTAATATAGGATTTATTGTTTACTAATAATACTTTTTTAACCATATAATAATTTCCATTAATATAAACCTAACTCAACATATTTAATAGTATTTTTCTATAATTGATTATATTTTTTCATTTTTAAATGTACATTTTATTTGTAGCGTGTCAATCAAATTGATTAAACACTTACAAGTAAAAAGTTCACTATTTATCACTATTTATGTAATTGGGTGCCACGTTTGAATTATATCAAGATATTGAAGATAAAATACCAGAAAGTTTATACTGTCTTAAACTGAAAAATACGTATTGCCCTACGTTCAAACACGTGGTTAGTCAAAAAATAATTGTCTTTTGATAATTGCTGTTATAAATATCAAAGAGGACTAATATTATTATAGTTATGAATAAGATATATGAATGCATACCCTTTGTTATAAGATGGGGTCAGATGAAGAAGCTTACAGCCGGCCATGCGGCCCTCAAAGAGGTGGAAAAAATACATCTATATTATTTCTTTGCGTAAAAATAACAGTGAAAATCAAATAACTAAATTAATACTGATACATTGTGATATAGGATATGTGTGTATAAATTCACCACGGCCAGATGTCTGCAGATATCATTAACTCACTTCTAAAATCACAGTATTATCTATAATGGTGGCTCCACAATGCGCAACACTCGCCTGTTCAGTAGGGGAGATAGCGTGGAAATGGAGGCCGGCGCTTCGAGCTCTTGCGCAACCGCGCCTCTGGTGGTCGACAGAAGAAGCTCGTCAGTTTCTATCTCTTCTTTTTCACTTTCCTCGTTTATCATTCCTTATTTTTACCTACTCTTCTCAATTCGTTCCCCTTTTCTTTATCCTCCCTGTTCATGTCTGATTGTGAGTATATATGGGACGCGCCGCGGGTTCAATTTTAGAGAGCGGTTCTACACAGCTAAGGATCAACAACGAACCTCTGCCGGTGAATTACCAAGACGGGTCATAGAGTCTGGGTCGTCAGAATCACCTCCATAGCGGCGTTGAAGGAAGATGAATCATCCTATTCTACGCGCTGGTTACGAGGACGCCGCAGCTAGGATATTGGTATCCGGCGGTCGTCATTAGTTCCCTAGAATTTAGTTACTAAGTTAGAAGAAACTTTATTTTGGTTTAACGTGATGCAAATAGTTATTCAGAAGTCCTTTTTTTTAATGCAAGAGAAAATGTTTTTTTGAATCTAGTATTATGTTCAGGACTAGTTAACTTATATGTTGAAGAAGTACCTTGGTTATATTTTGCTAATTTAGTCTGATGGACAAGTCAGATTTTAATGACTCATAAAGTCAATTGCTGAGTGCATTATTGTGTTTTTGGACACTGTCCTAACGTTAAAGCCTCCGGCTTAGAAAAATGTGAATTTTTAGTGTTGCTGATTTACACTAACTCACAAGTTCCGATAAATCTTGATGGGAAAAATATTCATGACACCCTAAACGTCATGTACATCAGTTCTTTGTTATTAATGGTTATCGCCAGGAAGTCTGTTTCTTTCTTTTACCTTACGCAGTTCAGTTGTAAATGATAGAGATTTGATGATGCGGTCATTGTTCATGGAAAGTATTAGTTTGGGTGAGCAACCGGTGGAAATTGGCCTATTGTCATAGTGGGGTCCACGCAAATAATACTATTTTGTTTTGATCTGTAAATAGGTCTCTAAATTTTGTATTAGTTCTAAAGGATGTTAATGTACTATTGAATGCTCTGGTAGTACCGTAAGGGAACATGTCCGGCCATAGACCTTAATGACGCCTGGCCCTTAGCCATCAATCAGCAGGATTCACCAGCCAATTATCCAACAAATTTAGTGGATCCCTGTTAATATTCAACCCTGCCAAGTGAGACTGTATAAATGTTATCAATTTGTTCTATATTTTGCTTTAACTAATTCTTAAATTACTCTCCCTTTAGAAATTCTACAGCCTCTTGCCTGGCCACTGTGTTGCCCAGGTAGCCACAAGTAATCAAGTAATCCCGCAAGTTGTGTTGCCTTGTGAAGAAATTTAATACTCTATAATTTTCTATCTTATTGAAAAACTTGTACTTTTATGCATTTATTGTTTACTAAATAAAACTGTATTGTCAAATTGATATGTTCAGTTTTCTAATTTAGTATAAATGTACTGTGTGTAATCACAATGCATATTATTTAGATCTCTTCCGGTGAATTACGAAATATTTATGCATTATCATTTTTTCCTTTTTATTAGTATAAATTTTCAATATAATTGTTTTAATTGCAACTATTTTTAATCACTCCCCTTCTAGTATCTTAAAACCTTTAAATTTTTATTATTTAACAATTAAAATTTATCATTTATCAATTTTTTCAATATTATGGAACATTATTTTCTATCTTAATCGTATTTTTCTATTACTGAACCGGGTTTACTGAGTATAAAAAAGAATTACTATGAACTTATGAGTGTATTCTAGCAGTGAACAGTATAGGATACCACTTTAACATAGTGGGTAAAGTAAGGCTTGTAAAAAATAAAAAATTACATAAATCTTTGTAAAAGTAAAAGAAGGTAGACAAGAGTTGACATACCCTAAAGTTTCCTTCATACGCCAGTGAATGGCAATTTCGAGCTTGCTATTTTCCTTGATTTCACAGATACTCATTTCAAGGGTCACGTATTTTAAAGTTAAAAAAATATAAAGGTTTAAAGAAAGTATCCTTGTTTACATTGTAAGGCTCAAGTTGCCTTTTGTATACATGTTAACTATGTTAGGGACAAGTTATAAAAAGTGTCAAGATCGTTACAAAGGGAAATCTCGTAACTGCAGAAACTTTCTGGAATCAAAAAATATCCTTCATTGTGAAGTGTATGTTACATGGAATAAAATATTATTTTTTAAAACATAGTGTTTGAACAAAATGAAATATAGATATCAACTTCAACAAACTATTTACTGCAATGTGCATGATTTAACTAGGGATAATTATAAAAATTGAATAAATATAATACCTAGATTACTGTAAAAATTGAATTATACACAGATAAATATGAAATTACATTAAACGGTGGGCCTTCTATACTGTAGCTCTATATATGGTGGATAAAACTCCCTCTGAAATTTTGAAAGGTAAAGACAATACTGCTCTGATTTCACACGATAAAATGGCATTCCTGACATTCCTCCAGTGAAATATTTGGCATGGATTGGTGTTTTCAAATTTGTCCACAGTTTAGAAATTTGTATGCATAAATAGGCATCTCTAGCAATATCACCGTCCGTTATTAAGAAAGTCCGTCATTGGTACGTTGGTTCACCGTAAGAGCCAATGCTATTTTTATGGGGAAATTTACAATCCTAATCTATTGAAGTTGTCACGACCCTAAATTTCGTGTGATCATTCTGTCAGGAATGCTTGAGGGAGGGGTAAGTGTGCAGTCAAGGGAGATGTGTGGGTTCTATATAATATGTAGATTTGTTTACTTTCCTTAAAAATTATAACACAGTCAAACTAACAAAACACAGAATTATCAAATTGGAAATTATATAGCTATAGACAAAGACATTACCAAAATTCCTTTCTTCGGTTATGGACATCGTGTGAATTATTATCTTATCAAAGTCCACTGTTGACTCACCAGATATAACATAATTTTCCATCTCCTTTTGAAAATGTGGTGAAACAACCGAGTGAAACAAATTAAAACTTGATTTCCAAATTACATGTTCTATCTCAATGAAAGGCATATCGTTCCAATGATTAACTTTCAATGTGCCCTTATGAACATCAATAAATCTGCAATTTTTCCTAATTAAATCACACTTAGAAGCCATTATTTTCTTCTCGAATGCGTTAGAGACTTTGAAATGGAAGGAGTTGTGTTTCGCACTTACTCTACAAACAAATGTAACTTCATTGTCCTCTGATATATGGTATACATCCATTATGACGTTATTCTCTTAAAAACAGGAACCTTTGAAATGATTGCTCTTCTTTTATAATTACTCTTGTCCACTCTAAACTGGAACAAATTAAAATTAATCTTATACGTTATTATCTAAACGCATTAAGTCATTTGAACGAATTACTAAACGAAGTGGAATTAAGACCAAGTAACATAAGTAATTGTATACTAAGAAACTTAGGTGTGTGCACCTCTAAATGGTTATTTTTCACTTTTATATTCTGCCTTAGACCGCTATACCGTAGATCCAAAATCAATAAATTTAGAGATTAAATACTTTATTTACTTACTTTATCAAACAAATATTCTACCAATAAATAGATCTACACATTTATTGGTCATGTCATACACGCCCCAGTTAACTATTTTAAATAAAATTGACGAAAGTTGCCAAGCGTACATTGATTGGTTGAACAAGGTCCTGGTACTATATTATTCAGCCCCTTTCCCTGGTCAATTAGTTTACAGCCCACCCTTAAGAAAAGTTGATAAAACATCTGTTACAACGTTAGTACGGAAGGCCTATATCTTTTAATGAGGATATCTAATCGTGTAATTAAATTCACGTTTCGATTTGAGTTAACTTGTAACACATGAATCATCTAGAAATTATTTTTAGGCGATTGAATTTATATATTGCTCGAATTAAGGGGTTCTTAAGGGTCAGAATATGTGAGTCATTTTGTATGTGCCATAGGCCCCTATTTCAAGTATGTGATTCTTGATAGTTAACAATATAGTTAATCATTTCTAGGCTGGTGGTATTGTAAAATATTACCTTTGAATGGGGATAGTGTATGAGGGTAATCTTTTATTACATTGTTTGTTAGGATGAACTATTGTTGGTTTTTATCTATAGTTTATCACCTATAATTAGGGGAAAACTACTCTCAGTTATTTTTTTTTAGATTTAGTAACTCTGTTATTCACTGAGGATAGTTTGTGAGGGTAATCCTTATTACCTTGTTTGTAAGGATGAACTATGGTTGATTTTTATCCATAGTTTATCATCGATAATTAGTGGAAAACTAATTAACTTCAATTATTTGATTTTACATTTTATTAGCCCTGTTATTCACTCAGGATAGTTTGTGAGGGTATTCTTTATTTAGCTTGTTGTTAAGGTTATCTATTCTTGGTTTATATTCAAGTTTTATTATTGTTGATTAGAGGAAAACTAATTTTACTCGATTATTTCCTTTTAGATTTAATAACTCCTATTCACTCCCTGATGGTTCGCTCTGGTGATATTATTTAGCTTTTATCATATTTAACCCCTTTAGGCACGTACCTTTAGGACATGTTAGGAATTCAGTTGTTTTCACATTGCGAGATATTATTGTTTTATATTATTTTGTGTCTTTTATAGAATGACATTGTTCGTAAAGTAATTGGATATCTGTTGTAATGCTAACACCAATGAAAAGATTAGAATTTATTTCCTAGGGGTATATACTTACTATTTATACGAATTTAGAGAAAGGTTCGTTTGGCTGTTGTGAAAATAGTGTTATTCATTAATTATATTTTATTTCCTTTCTTTCACTGTCAGCTGGCGACAACGTACATTTACGTAACGGCTCCATGCCTTTAATTTTTTGGCTCAGAGAATTTTTGTGAGAAGAATATTAGATTATTATGATTCAGTTCAAGTCTCGGCACTATTAGTTATTAAACAACGCCCTGCCAATTTTTCTCACTCAGATAGTAAATGAGGTCATTGTTATTAGCACTTAGTGGCAATACTTTGCTGTGTCATTCATTAATGTTATTTTATAGGAATTAATAATACCAATCAAAAGTGATTGCTACAAATAGCATTACTTGATGTGTGAATATTTACCAATTCTTTTAGAAACTTTAGTATATAAAAGTTACTGTTCTTCCTACCAAATCAGTCTATAGTTTACTGATAACTGATTGATGAAAAGATTTGTATTTACTATCTTAAATGAAGATAAAGTAAATCGCGAAAAGTTTCGTCCTCAGGATTATGAAGAATCTTTACGTTTGATGTGTGTCCAAACGAAAAAAGTGTAATTTACAATTCTGTCTGACCCCATGTATGTCTGTTTGTCTCTCTGTGTTGTGTGCCAGTCCATCCCTGGTCACAGATCTGGAACGGTTTAATGGATTTAGTTCAAACATAATATCAAGATATTATAAGAAAATACCCTAGGACTTTTATAGCCCTAGATCGCAAAGTGTAGTATAATGGTTAGTGATATGATTTTAAATTCCAAATAACACTGTATAGGGTACTTGGTAGTTAGGTAAACTAAATTTATATGAATTTTTACCCCATGAGTGATTTTCAACAATTCGAATTATTTTGAAAATGTCTCCAACAACATGTTTAAAACGTATTTCATTCAAGGGTAGTTTTTGACGGCTGGCTTTATAAATTTTAAATTATTTTTAAAAAAATGTGCAGTGATTTGGCTCAAAATGATTAGCTGTAAGAAATTATTATATCATAAATAACTTTAAATATATTTAAAAAAAGCCACAAATGGTTTATTTAAAATTTGTAACGAGGTACAATTTTAAATCTTAATAAAACATGGGTTTATTTTAATAAAAGAAAACTATCTATGGTTAGTTTACTCACGGTAAATTAATAGAATGTGTGAAATTTGCAAACGTTTTAGTTTAATTTCATCAGATTTTTAATAAGGTTTCAATAATAGGTTCAATAGGTTTTAATAAGATAAGGTTTTTAAAACTTTAATCTTGCTAGAAACAACTATTCAGTCTATTACGAGCTTGAAATATAATCTAAACTACCGCCGTTACGGGTATAAAATAGTTAACATTTCTAGTGAACATCAAATGGTCCGCAAACGCTCTCCGAGGAATCTGAGCTGTTTCACTTGCATTGGGCTAGATCATTATTGAGACGGGGAGTGAGTTTGAACTCTGGTAGATACACATTCAAATTTGTCTCTTATTTGCGATTTTACCTTTGTGATGAATATTGCTGTTGAAGAGCTACCGGAATTAACGGCTGACATGCTGCTACGTGTCCATAGGTGCATAAACAAGGACGGTAATCATTTTCAGAATATGTTGTAAAATGTAAGTCAATAAGTTTTAAACAAGCAGTTCACTTGTTAATTCTTCATATCACAATATGGCTCTAAGGGGATTTACCTTTTCCAATTAAGAGTGAGGGGCCTGCTGGATATAGGAGGTGGGCTACCTTTCCGTGGGCCACCCTGCATATTATAGAATATTTTTCAGTACATTTAAAGTTTTAAGTTTATTTAATTTGGTTTCTAGCTAATGAGCCAACAGCACAATTGTGTTTGGTTTATCCGGATGCTTACTATAAAAATTCTATTTTTGATTTACTTCATTTTGATTTATTAGGAAGTAAATTTAAATTATTTGTTTTGGTATTTATTGAAATAATGCCAACGCGTAAGATAGCTACTGTTAGCGTGATTGAATTTTCTTCTTAAATTTAGGTATGGTCTTATTCATTTTGTGCTGTGGACAAATACCAATTATAAATAAAATATGATGCATAATTGTGCATAAACGCAATGGAGTTTAGACCAAAGGTACTAATTATATGAGGAAACTTAAAAGTGTACACATCAAGATAGTTGGTTTTCACTTTTATCTTTAGCCTTAGACAGCTTTAACACGGATCCAAAACCATCAAATTTGAATGTAAATAATTGTTATACTTACTTTAGCAAACGAATGTTCTACCTAAAAATCAGTATACATTTTTATTTGTCATGTATAACACTCCCAAGATATTCTTTTTTTTAACAAAATACATATAACCATTATTAAGTTTGAATATACTCCACCAAAACGTTTTTGATCCGTGTCCAGGGACAGATGAACACACAAAATTGATAGATCAACTATTATGAGTTTCGACGCACATTAAATGTAAATTCTCATCATAATCTCTGAGCAAAAGATTTCACTTTTACAGTTTAATTTCACTATGTGAGAAAGTGAAATTCAAAATTTTATTCTTTTATAGTCATTTTATTAAAGCTTAAAAATTGTTTTGAAAAATCAATCATTAGAGAACTACACATAAAATAGTTTTCAGCCCAACCCTTCTCCCATGAAGTCTAAGGTCAAAAAAAAAAAGTATCCCGTGGTATAGTTGTATAAAATTTAAATATCAAGTTAGAACAAAAGCATCCACTAATGTTGGTTCTATTGTCAGGGACAGACAGGCTGAGAGAGAAATAGATTGAAATAAAGACCGACATGGGGGCAATAATAAATGAAGATATTGGCCTTTTTGGGTTCAGGCTCAAATAAAACGTAAAGATTCATCATAATCTTGAGACTGATTATGTTTCTATATATCAATGATTTTATCGATACATGGTGAAGTAGAAATAAATGTATATATAGTGAACTCCCAACTATCCGCGAGTGGATTATCCGCTATGTGGCTTGACCGTGGCATTACCAACATGTAAAAGACTGAAGGTGGATGCCCCTCGTTGTGCGCCAATTGTAAAAGACTGAAGGTGGATGCCCCGCATTGGAACGCCATTTGTAAAATACAGATACTGGATGCCCCACATTGGAACGCCATTTGTAGAAGCCTTGAATACTGCCCCTCGTTGAGTACGCCAATTGTAAAAGTACTACCCGTATTGTCTTCTGCGGTTGAGAACTAGTCCCACGTTGTTGCGCCAATTGTAAAACATGTAATTTGAACAATAAATATTGGACTAGATGTTGAGATAAATCTGCCCAAGAAATGAGAAAAACTGTGTTTTTCTGTCATAACGACAATTTTAT